>OX155907.1:110274-410825 GCA_944588485.1 Phosphuga atrata | reverse complement strand
GTCTTGTCTGTCTAGTCTTGTCTGTCTAGTCTTGTCTGTCTAGTCTTGTCTGTCTAGTCTTGTCTGTCTAGTCTTGTCTGTCTAGTCTTGTCTGTCTAGTCTTGTCTGTCTAGTCTTGTCTGTCTAGTCTTGTCTGTCTAGTCTTGTCTGTCTAGTCTTGTCTGTCTAGTCTTGTCTGTCTAGTCTTGTCTGTCTAGTCTTGTCTGTCTAGTCTTGTCTGTCTAGTCTTGTCTGTCTAGTCTTGTCTGTCTAGTCTTGTCTGTCTAGTCTTGTCTGTCTAGTCTTGTCTGTCTAGTCTTGTCTGTCTAGTCTTGTCTGTCTAGTCTTGTCTGTCTAGTCTTGTCTGTCTAGTCTTGTCTGTCTAGTCTTGTCTGTCTAGTCTTGTCTGTCTAGTCTTGTCTGTCTAGTCTTGTCTGTCTAGTCTTGTCTGTCTAGTCTTGTCTGTCTAGTCTTGTCTGTCTAGTCTTGTCTGTCTAGTCTTGTCTGTCTAGTCTTGTCTGTCTAGTCTTGTCTGTCTAGTCTTGTCTGTCTAGTCTTGTCTGTCTAGTCTTGTCTGTCTAGTCTTGTCTGTCTAGTCTTGTCTGTCTAGTCTTGTCTGTCTAGTCTTGTCTGTCTAGTCTTGTCTGTCTAGTCTTGTCTGTCTAGTCCTGTCTGTCTAGTCCTATCTGTCTAGTCTAATCTTGTCTGTCTAGTCTTGTCTGTCTAGTCTTGTCTAGTCTTGTCCAGTCTTGTCCAGTCTTGTCTAGTCTTGTCAGTCTTGTCCAGTCTTGTCCAGTCTTGTCCAGTCTTGTCCAGTCTTGTCCAGTCTTGTCCAGTCTTGTCCAGTCTTGTCCAGTCTTGTCCAGTCTTGTCCAGTCTTGTCCAGTCTTGTCCAGTCTTGTCCAGTCTTGTCCAGTCTTGTCCAGTCTTGTCCAGTCTTGTCCAGTCTTGTCCAGTCTTGTCCAGTCTTGTCCAGTCTTGTCCAGTCTTGTCCAGTCTTGTCCAGTCTTGTCCAGTCTTGTCCAGTCTTGTCCAGTCTTGTCCAGTCTTGTCCAGTCTTGTCCAGTCTTGTCCAGTCTTGTCCAGTCTTGTCCAGTCTTGTCCAGTCTTGTCCAGTCTTGTCCAGTCTTGTCCAGTCTTGTCCAGTCTTGTCCAGTCTTGTCCAGTCTTGTCCAGTCTTGTCCAGTCTTGTCCAGTCTTGTCCAGTCTTGTCCAGTCTTGTCCAGTCTTGTCCAGTCTTGTCCAGTCTTGTCCAGTCTTGTCCAGGTCTTGTCCAGTCTTGTCCAGTCTTGTCCAGTCTTGTCCAGTCTTGTCCAGTCTTGTCCAGTCTTGTCCAGTCTTGTCCAGTCTTGTCCAGTCTTGTCCAGTCTTGTCCAGTCTTGTCCAGTCTTGTCCAGTCTTGTCCAGTCTTGTCCAGTCTTGTCCAGTCTTGTCCAGTCTTGTCCAGTCTTGTCCAGTCTTGTCCAGTCTTGTCCAGTCTTGTCCAGTCTTGTCCAGTCTTGTCCAGTCTTGTCCAGTCTTGTCCAGTCTTGTCCAGTCTTGTCCAGTCTTGTCCAGTCTTGTCCAGTCTTGTCCAGTCTTGTCCAGTCTTGTCCAGTCCAGTCTTGTCCAGTCTTGTCCAGTCTTGTCCAGTCTTGTCCAGTCTTGTCCAGTCTTGTCCAGTCTTGTCCAGTCTTGTCCAGTCTTGTCCAGTCTTGTCCAGTCTTGTCCAGTCTTGTCCAGTCTTGTCCAGTCTTGTCCAGTCTTGTCCAGTCTTGTCCAGTCTTGTCCAGTCTTGTCCAGTCTTGTCCAGTCTTGTCCAGTCTTGTCCAGTCTTGTCCAGTCTTGTCCAGTCTTGTCCAGTCTTGTCCAGTCTTGTCCAGTCTTGTCCAGTCTTGTCCAGTCTTGTCCAGTCTTGTCCAGTCTTGTCCAGTCTTGTCCAGTCTTGTCCAGTCTTGTCCAGTCTTGTCCAGTCTTGTCCAGTCTTGTCCAGTCTTGTCCAGTCTTGTCCAGTCTTGTCCAGTCTTGTCCAGTCTTGTCCAGTCTTGTCCAGTCTTGTCCAGTCTTGTCCAGTCTTGTCCAGTCTTGTCCAGTCTTGTCCAGTCTTGTCCAGTCTTGTCCAGTCTTGTCCAGTCTTGTCCAGTCTTGTCCAGTCTTGTCCAGTCTTGTCCAGTCTTGTCCAGTCTTGTCCAGTCTTGTCCAGTCTTGTCCAGTCTTGTCCAGTCTTGTCCAGTCTTCTTGTCCAGTCTTGTCTGTCTAGTCTTGTCTAGTCTTGTCTAGTCTTGTCTAGT
Organism: Phosphuga atrata; assembly: GCA_944588485.1. Taxonomy (NCBI): domain Eukaryota; kingdom Metazoa; phylum Arthropoda; class Insecta; order Coleoptera; family Silphidae; genus Phosphuga; species Phosphuga atrata. Next base: position 408,576 of record OX155907.1, on the reverse strand, counting down.
CTTGTCTAGTCTTGTCTAGTCTTGTCTAGTCTTGTCTAGTCTTGTCTAGTCTTGTCTAGTCTTGTCTAGTCTTGTCTAGTCTTGTCTAGTCTTGTCTAGTCTTGTCTAGTCTTGTCTAGTCTTGTCTAGTCTTGTCTAGTCTTGTCTAGTCTTGTCTAGTCTTGTCTAGTCTTGTCTAGTCTTGTCTAGTCTTGTCTAGTCTTGTCTAGTCTTGTCTAGTCTTGTCTAGTCTTGTCTAGTCTTGTCTAGTCTTGTCTAGTCTTGTCTAGTCTTGTCTAGTCTTGTCTAGTCTTGTCTAGTCTTGTCTAGTCTTGTCTAGTCTTGTCTAGTCTTGTCTAGTCTTGTCTAGTCTTGTCTAGTCTTGTCTAGTCTTGTCTAGTCTTGTCTAGTCTTGTCTAGTCTTGTCTAGTCTTGTCTAGTCTTGTCTAGTCTTGTCTAGTCTTGTCTAGTCTTGTCTAGTCTTGTCTAGTCTTGTCTAGTCTTGTCTAGTCTTGTCTAGTCTTGTCTTGTCTTGTCTTGTCTAGTCTTGTCTAGTCTTGTCTAGTCTTGTCTAGTCTTGTCTAGTCTTGTCTAGTCTTGTCTAGTCTTGTCTAGTCTTGTCTAGTCTTGTCTAGTCTTGTCTAGTCTTGTCTAGTCTTGTCTAGTCTTGTCTAGTCTTGTCTAGTCTTGTCTAGTCTTGTCTAGTCTTGTCTAGTCTTGTCTAGTCTTGTCTAGTCTTGTCTAGTCTTGTCTAGTCTTGTCTAGTCTTGTCTAGTCTTGTCTAGTCTTGTCTAGTCTTGTCTAGTCTTGTCTAGTCTTGTCTAGTCTTGTCTAGTCTTGTCTAGTCTTGTCTAGTCTTGTCTAGTCTTGTCTAGTCTTGTCTAGTCTTGTCTAGTCTTGTCTAGTCTTGTCTAGTCTTGTCTAGTCTTGTCTAGTCTTGTCTAGTCTTGTCTAGTCTTGTCTAGTCTTGTCTAGTCTTGTCTAGTCTTGTCTAGTCTTGTCTAGTCTTGTCTAGTCTTGTCTAGTCTTGTCTAGTCTTGTCTAGTCTTGTCTAGTCTTGTCTAGTCTTGTCTAGTCTTGTCTAGTCTTGTCTAGTCTTGTCTAGTCTTGTCTAGTCTTGTCTAGTCTTGTCTAGTCTTGTCTAGTCTTGTCTAGTCTTGTCTAGTCTTGTCTAGTCTTGTCTAGTCTTGTCTAGTCTTGTCTAGTCTTGTCTAGTCTTGTCTAGTCTTGTCTAGTCTTGTCTAGTCTTGTCTAGTCTTGTCTAGTCTTGTCTAGTCTTGTCTAGTCTTGTCTAGTCTTGTCTAGTCTTGTCTAGTCTTGTCTAGTCTTGTCTAGTCTTGTCTAGTCTTGTCTAGTCTTGTCTAGTCTTGTCTAGTCTTGTCTAGTCTTGTCTAGTCTTGTCTAGTCTTGTCTAGTCTTGTCTAGTCTTGTCTAGTCTTGTCTAGTCTTGTCTAGTCTTGTCTAGTCTTGTCTAGTCTTGTCTAGTCTTGTCTAGTCTTGTCTAGTCTTGTCTAGTCTTGTCTAGTCTTGTCTAGTCTTGTCTAGTCTTGTCTAGTCTTGTCTAGTCTTGTCTAGTCTTGTCTAGTCTTGTCTAGTCTTGTCTAGTCTTGTCTAGTCTTGTCTAGTCTTGTCTAGTCTTGTCTAGTCTTGTCTAGTCTTGTCTAGTCTTGTCTAGTCTTGTCTAGTCTTGTCTAGTCTTGTCTAGTCTTGTCTAGTCTTGTCTAGTCTTGTCTAGTCTTGTCTAGTCTTGTCTAGTCTTGTCTAGTCTTGTCTAGTCTTGTCTAGTCTTGTCTTGTCTAGTCTGTCTAGTCTTGTCTAGTCTTGTCTAGTCTTGTCTAGTCTTGTCTAGTCTTGTCTAGTCTTGTCTAGTCTTGTCTTGTCTAGTCTTGTCTTGTCTAGTCTTGTCTAGTCTTGTCTAGTCTTGTCTAGTCTTGTCTAGTCTTGTCTAGTCTTGTCTAGTCTTGTCTAGTCTTGTCTAGTCTTGTCTAGTCTTGTCTAGTCTTGTCTAGTCTTGTCTAGTCTTGTCTAGTCTTGTCTAGTCTTGTCTAGTCTTGTCTAGTCTTGTCTAGTCTTGTCTAGTCTTGTCTAGTCTTGTCTAGTCTTGTCTAGTCTTGTCTAGTCTTGTCTAGTCTTGTCTAGTCTTGTCTAGTCTTGTCTAGTCTTGTCTAGTCTTGTCTAGTCTTGTCTAGTCTTGTCTAGTCTTGTCTAGTCTTGTCTAGTCTTGTCTAGTCTTGTCTAGTCTTGTCTAGTCTTGTCTAGTCTTGTCTAGTCTTGTCTAGTCTTGTCTAGTCTTGTCTAGTCTTGTCTAGTCTTGTCTAGTCTTGTCTAGTCTTGTCTAGTCTTGTCTAGTCTTGTCTAGTCTTGTCTAGTCTTGTCTAGTCTTGTCTAGTCTTGTCTAGTCTTGTCTAGTCTTGTCTAGTCTTGTCTAGTCTTGTCTAGTCTTGTCTAGTCTTGTCTAGTCTTGTCTAGTCTTGTCTAGTCTTGTCTAGTCTTGTCTAGTCTTGTCTAGTCTTGTCTAGTCTTGTCTAGTCTTGTCTAGTCTTGTCTAGTCTTGTCTAGTCTTGTCTAGTCTTGTCTAGTCTTGTCTAGTCTTGTCTAGTCTTGTCTAGTCTTGTCTAGTCTTGTCTAGTCTTGTCTAGTCTTGTCTAGTCTTGTCTAGTCTTGTCTAGTCTTGTCTAGTCTTGTCTAGTCTTGTCTAGTCTTGTCTAGTCTTGTCTAGTCTTGTCTAGTCTTGTCTAGTCTTGTCTAGTCTTGTCTAGTCTTGTCTAGTCTTGTCTAGTCTTGTCTAGTCTTGTCTAGTCTTGTCTAGTCTTGTCTAGTCTTGTCTAGTCTTGTCTAGTCTTGTCTAGTCTTGTCTAGTCTTGTCTAGTCTTGTCTAGTCTTGTCTAGTCTTGTCTAGTCTTGTCTAGTCTTGTCTAGTCTTGTCTAGTCTTGTCTAGTCTTGTCTAGTCTTGTCTAGTCTTGTCTAGTCTTGTCTAGTCTTGTCTAGTCTTGTCTAGTCTTGTCTAGTCTTGTCTAGTCTTGTCTAGTCTTGTCTAGTCTTGTCTAGTCTTGTCTAGTCTTGTCTAGTCTTGTCTAGTCTTGTCTAGTCTTGTCTAGTCTTGTCTAGTCTTGTCTAGTCTTGTCTAGTCTTGTCTAGTCTTGTCTAGTCTTGTCTAGTCTTGTCTAGTCTTGTCTAGTCTTGTCTAGTCTTGTCTAGTCTTGTCTAGTCTTGTCTAGTCTTGTCTAGTCTTGTCTAGTCTTGTCTAGTCTTGTCTAGTCTTGTCTAGTCTTGTCTAGTCTTGTCTAGTCTTGTCTAGTCTTGTCTAGTCTTGTCTAGTCTTGTCTAGTCTTGTCTAGTCTTGTCTAGTCTTGTCTAGTCTTGTCTAGTCTTGTCTAGTCTTGTCTAGTCTTGTCTAGTCTTGTCTAGTCTTGTCTAGTCTTGTCTAGTCTTGTCTAGTCTTGTCTAGTCTTGTCTAGTCTTGTCTAGTCTTGTCTAGTCTTGTCTAGTCTTGTCTAGTCTTGTCTAGTCTTGTCTAGTCTTGTCTAGTCTTGTCTAGTCTTGTCTAGTCTTGTCTAGTCTTGTCTAGTCTTGTCTAGTCTTGTCTAGTCTTGTCTAGTCTTGTCTAGTCTTGTCTAGTCTTGTCTAGTCTTGTCTAGTCTTGTCTAGTCTTGTCTAGTCTTGTCTAGTCTTGTCTAGTCTTGTCTAGTCTTGTCTAGTCTTGTCTAGTCTTGTCTAGTCTTGTCTAGTCTTGTCTAGTCTTGTCTAGTCTTGTCTAGTCTTGTCTAGTCTTGTCTAGTCTTGTCTAGTCTTGTCTAGTCTTGTCTAGTCTTGTCTAGTCTTGTCTAGTCTTGTCTAGTCTTGTCTAGTCTTGTCTAGTCTTGTCTAGTCTTGTCTAGTCTTGTCTAGTCTTGTCTAGTCTTGTCTAGTCTTGTCTAGTCTTGTCTAGTCTTGTCTAGTCTTGTCTAGTCTTGTCTAGTCTTGTCTAGTCTTGTCTAGTCTTGTCTAGTCTTGTCTAGTCTTGTCTAGTCTTGTCTAGTCTTGTCTAGTCTTGTCTAGTCTTGTCTAGTCTTGTCTAGTCTTGTCTAGTCTTGTCTAGTCTTGTCTAGTCTTGTCTAGTCTTGTCTAGTCTTGTCTAGTCTTGTCTAGTCTTGTCTAGTCTTGTCTAGTCTTGTCTAGTCTTGTCTAGTCTTGTCTAGTCTTGTCTAGTCTTGTCTAGTCTTGTCTAGTCTTGTCTAGTCTTGTCTAGTCTTGTCTAGTCTTGTCTAGTCTTGTCTAGTCTTGTCTAGTCTTGTCTAGTCTTGTCTAGTCTTGTCTAGTCTTGTCTAGTCTTGTCTAGTCTTGTCTAGTCTTGTCTAGTCTTGTCTAGTCTTGTCTAGTCTTGTCTAGTCTTGTCTAGTCTTGTCTAGTCTTGTCTAGTCTTGTCTAGTCTTGTCTAGTCTTGTCTAGTCTTGTCTAGTCTTGTCTAGTCTTGTCTAGTCTTGTCTAGTCTTGTCTAGTCTTGTCTAGTCTTGTCTAGTCTTGTCTAGTCTTGTCTAGTCTTGTCTAGTCTTGTCTAGTCTTGTCTAGTCTTGTCTAGTCTTGTCTAGTCTTGTCTAGTCTTGTCTAGTCTTGTCTAGTCTTGTCTAGTCTTGTCTAGTCTTGTCTAGTCTTGTCTAGTCTTGTCTAGTCTTGTCTAGTCTTGTCTAGTCTTGTCTAGTCTTGTCTAGTCTTGTCTAGTCTTGTCTAGTCTTGTCTAGTCTTGTCTAGTCTTGTCTAGTCTTGTCTAGTCTTGTCTAGTCTTGTCTAGTCTTGTCTAGTCTTGTCTAGTCTTGTCTAGTCTTGTCTAGTCTTGTCTAGTCTTGTCTAGTCTTGTCTAGTCTTGTCTAGTCTTGTCTAGTCTTGTCTAGTCTTGTCTAGTCTTGTCTAGTCTTGTCTAGTCTTGTCTAGTCTTGTCTAGTCTTGTCTAGTCTTGTCTAGTCTTGTCTAGTCTTGTCTAGTCTTGTCTAGTCTTGTCTAGTCTTGTCTAGTCTTGTCTAGTCTTGTCTAGTCTTGTCTAGTCTTGTCTAGTCTTGTCTAGTCTTGTCTAGTCTTGTCTAGTCTTGTCTAGTCTTGTCTAGTCTTGTCTTGTCTGTCTAGTATTGTCTTGTCTGGTCTGTCTACAAGACTAGATGTTGTTCATCAAACCAATGATGTGTTTTAAGGAATAAATAGTTAGTAATAAATATAATAAATAATTAATTATTACCTTAAAAATAGCCTGAAGTGTACGGCGCTGAAGGTCTGTGAAAACCAATCTGGGTTTCTTCGGTGTAGGTAACTGTTCTTGCTGGCTCGTAGTGTCTTCTTTCCTCTTGCAACCTAGAACAGAATCTGATTATCAGAATCAGATTTAACAGGATTATTACAATTGTGTTTTAAACGGTTTCTGGATAATATAGAAATGTGATTTAATTATCTGGCCCACACAGAAAAAGCAACCAATTAAAACAAAACTCGTTCAAGTAATTAGAAAAACAGAAATGTTGACTGCAAAAAGTATTAAATTTGGTTCATTGAAATTTCAGAGAGAAATAAAGTATTGAAAAGTTGAAATTAAAATTACTTGGGTGACGTTATTGTGCAATAAATTGCTAATTTTGTGCATTGTATCAAAAATTAATTTACCAACAGCACTGGGTGGAAATAAATACTCACTGCCTCGTTGTGGAATCTGTGCAGCTGTAACAAAACACACAGATAATCAAACGTTCAGGAAGTTTTTGTTTTTAGAAATTGAAAAAAATAGATATGTGTGCTAGTATGGTACGAAAGTCCAACAACCTTGACATGTGTTAATGTTAATCGATTCATGTCAGTTGTATGAAACGAACGTTGGAAAATCAATAAAATATAAACCGACTAACCGATTCAATATAAAAGAACACTAACAAAATATAGTTTTGATGAAAAATAAAATAGAAATAAAAAATTATATTTTTCAGTAAATGAGAAAAAATGAATTAATAAAAAAAAAATGAAAAGAAGAAGAACCGCCCTGTGAAAAATAATATGCCAATGAGATATATTTCTTGAACAGTCTTGTCTCGCGTATTCATATTAACTTTCTTAACATTTAATTTTTGGTTTTTGGTGAATGCGCCAGGTTTTAAAAACACAACGACTTCTCCAAAAAAAGCCTCCAAGCTATTTTTACATGCGCTCAGTTTTTACAATAAGCAATCTATTCACTTCAAACCCGAAAACATTATCCCAAAAACTCCACAAAAAAAACTTCACTCCAAACAAATTCAAAAAAAACTCCGACCTCATGCATGTATCATCATATATGTTAACTAGAATTTCCACAAATGTTTTTAATATGTTTTATTTTATGGGGAACATCGAAATGTGGGGATACATGCCCGAAACATCGAGACAGACAGACAGAAAGACTCACAAGCATGAAGAGGAGGGCGGTTTTCTTCGCTTGACGTTGACTGCCCTCACGTTTACATTGCGCATCTGGCAGTCTGCAATGAAAACAAGAGAGTAGTCAACATTGACAACAAATAACATTGCGAAACATCTCATTTTCATGGAGTAATATTATATAAATTCCCGCCAATACTAAATTTAGAATACAATAATATTTTTTGGTAAATGTGTTTGGAACTTTTTTTCAAATTATTTTATTCCGTTCCCAATAACCCTCACCTGAAAAATAAAAGATTTTTATGAATTAATTTATTTCACTTTTTTTTAAGCCAAATATATTCAATTTCTACAAAAATAATAAACAACAAAATATATACACAAAGAATATTTGTACAAAACATTCTTTGTATATTCGCTTTTTTTGTAAATAGTTAAAATTATCATAATGATATTTTTTTTAAGTGAGTAATAACCCATGTCGTTATAAAGGGGTAGTACGCGGGGGTGGTAGAGGGAAATTATCAGCGTCAAGTAAAAAATCAATACTTTACCTATATAGTCGAGTATACAGTATTCGAACTCGGCAAGCGAACTCGATATCGATATTGAAAAAGCAATAATACATTGATAACTAAAAAAACGGCGCAATCTAGATTATATTTATCGATAAATGTTTTATTTTATTTCAGTTCAATTTTTATTTGGGATTTACGAAGCAAAAAATCATTAGTAATCGATATTTTTTGTTTATTTGAAATGGGAATAAAAGAGGGAAATAAATGAAACCATACAGTTTTGAAGGGGAGGAAAGATAAAATGAAATTTAAATAAATTTGAGACAGTTGAGGACTGTATAGTATTTCAATGTACGTGATATGTACATCCCTTAGCTTAGAGGGTTTCTATGCTAGTGTCTATGACGTGATGTTGTAGGGGAATGAAAAGCATCATGGGAACTAGCAATATGACGCTTTATAAAAGGGTCTTTCATAAAAGCGAAATGTTGTATACTAAATAGAATGAGTCACCCACAAAATAATAATTAAAACAAATGTCACATATTTTTTAATTTCCACAAACCTTTTTCCCTCGTATGAGCTCTATACGTTTTTCCATACGTTCAGAAAAATATAGCAAGCAACAATAAAATTAAATTATTATAAATGACGAATAAAAATGTTGCATTCTGACAAAAAAATTGGAATATATGGAATATTTACTTTTGAATATATCAAAACATTTATATATTTTGAGATTTAATTTCGCCTTTAAATATTGTAAGCGAAAATAAAACTGGTTGGCAACCCTTTGAAAAGAAAGTTTTTTAAAGGTTCTTGTTTTTTAGGGTGCCAAACAATAGAATGTCTAGTTATAGTACTCAAGGTGGTTTAGTATGTATATATTTACGATTATAATATTACATATACATACATATATATATATATATATATATATATATATACATATATATATATATATATATATATATATATATATATATATATATATATATATATATATATATATATATATAATGATGCGGGTAAGTTTACCGACCTGCAAGGCGAAGAGCCGACATCCTTTGAAATTCGGGTTCTTGTAGCCACTTCCACATCCTGCGGAACGTTTCCCTACCGGATTTTAGTTTAGACCAAGGTTTAGGATTTCGTAAGAGATCCGAAAGTGTTCCTTGTGATCGGCATAATACCCTTTGAGCGAATATAGCTTGAGGTATGCTGTATCGTTTTAATTCAGCACTGATTCTTTGCGCTAACTCCTTCGTATTTATTTCTTCTACATCTGCGGCTATTGTTGTGACACTAAGCGTGTTTGGTGTGCCGCCCTTGGAAGGCAACTGCTGAAGTTGTGTTTGCTGTTGTTGTTGGGGTTGCTGTTGTAAGCTAAGAACCGGAGGAGAAGGCGAACACTCTCTTTGAGGCGCTGCGATTTGCACCAATGTTGGTGGATGATGTTGTAATGTTAGTCCGTTTAATGTAGCACCACTGAAACTTGTAACGAGTGAACCCCCAGGTGAATTGAGTGACCCCGAAGGAGGACTAAGCTGGGGGCTAGAAAGAGCTCTCCCGACGAGTTCTCTTTGAGTACCGTAAGGAGAATCGTATGCGGGAGGTGACATGCTCTTTTGAGGTGAAGGCAAGCCGTTTTGACTATAAGAACTTTGAGGACTTATAGGACTCGGTTGCTGTTGCATTCCCATGTTCGGTGAAGAGTAATTGTGCGGGGGAGTCATACCCATATTGGGCATTGTATATGCAGTATTCACATTCACTCCTAAACCTAAACCGATACCTAGTCCATTGTTTTGCATCACTGTGAATGATCCCGTCACATTACTAGCGTGTCCGTAAGCAAACTTATCCGACATCGTGGATATCGGGGGTAAAGGTTGAAGCGGCGTCAAAGTCGCGTAAGACGAATTCGGACTATAACCCGGAGGAGACATTCTGCCGTTGACAGAGGTGAGGGTTTGATAAGTAGGCTCCGGCTGAAGTGTCCGGAAATCTCCACTATCTATCATGTTCGCAACACTCACCGATGTCGGCGACAATTTCCCAGGACTAAGTAATTCCGAATCACGCGAATCCTCCTGAGGTTGCACAATAACCGAAAGCGATCCATCGGCCTCTTCTTGTTTAACAAGTCGTCTCTCAACAACCGCGCGCGACAACCTCATGCGGATGGTTTGTGTCTCCATGCCACCAGTAACTACCACATGCGCACCACCATCGGGAGAATCGACCGAATGTTCACCTAGTGCTTGTTGTTCTATCATTTTCCCGATATTATCCATCATCTTAGTAAACGAATCACTGCACACTGCACTCACATGCTGTAAAAACCTATGAGACGTTCTGCAGGATCACTCTCGTTCCTTAAAATGGAGTCTCATGACAATTGTATGTCATCACAAAACGCGTGAGCGGACATCATGAAAAACACTTTGTTACGCACTCGAACTAGCGTCCCGACGCTAATCCTGCACTCGAAAATACGTTTTGCCATCGCCACACATATTAACAAACACTCACAAACAACACATCAAATGACGTTTTACTTAACTATAGGTTACTTTTATCATCATCCCCTCGGTTTCGATTTGTGTCCAAGAAATTCTACCTCACAGCCGGTCGATAGCAAATTGAATAAGGGGAGCGCGCGTCGCCAGGTGGTTCTGCGCGTGCGACCCCTCGTGCTGCGCTCGGTTTCATACACCCCTTATCTAACAGCTGCTAAAACTCTTCTGCAAGTGTCCATACGTGTACGACCCTAGATACGGTACGGCACACACGCCGGTGCTGTCTTTGCACACCTTTGTTTACATTCATGGTATGTTATTATCATTACCATTTGGATATTAAAAACACATTACTCGAAACCTACACATTTACTATCTTTATATCTTTTAAACACAATCCGACCAGCATTACTTCTAATACAAATTTAACAGATTCCAAAACATAACCAAATTTACATTCCAATTCTACTTCTTTGACGGCGGCTTTCTCACTGATCAAAACAAACCGAATTCGATCCCGAGACGCCCCAAGATTCTTATTCGTAGATGCATAGTTGCATCCTATCGATTATTTTCCGACGCGCCAATTCCTGCCAATCTCCGCCCCTCACCCTAAAAGATGTTAGATTCAAATTCATAGACAAATCGTTAAACAGAAACCTTATAAAACTATAGGAAAAGTCACAATATACAACAAATCCTAGAAATAGGTTTCAATTTTTAAAATCTTAATTGTTATTATAAAAACAAAATATAGCTTTCAATTAATTAGAAACAATTATATATTTCAAACCGATTTGTGATAATTCGGTTTTATGATTTTTTTTGGTATTTTAATAAAATTATTCAAATTACTTGTTTGTTGGTATTTTAATAAAATTATTCAAATTATCACAAATCAACGAAACTGAATATTTTTCCAAAAATTGAATATTTTGTTTTCCAACATAAAAAACATGAATATTGTTTTCGAAAAATTCAATAATTTACATCTTTTGTCGCATAATTTTGTTTAGAGGTTAGATTTGTTTGCTGCTTTTTGACGAATTTATAGCATATTTACTATTTAAATTAGATCAAATAGAATATAAAGTTTAAATTCATTATTAAAATAAAAGGAATATAAATTGCAAAATCAAAAGAATTTCCAAAGGACTTTATTTATTTTGAAGGTAAAATGTTTGCGTAAATCTAAGCTTTAATTAGCAAAATAAATCAATAAACTTGAACTGGGTCAATCCTAAAAGGCTATAGACTCACTTCTAGGTTTAACAACTGACTAACAAACATAATGAATATTTAATCAATATCTAATATGAAAACTAATGGGAAAATTTTGAATCGTGATATTTCAGTTTAAAACTCATTTCCATAACGAAAAAATCTGAAAACTGAATCATATTTTTTTTTAAATTTGTTAGTACAACGTTATGTAGTTTGTGTGTAAAGTATTTTATTTGAAAAATGTTTTTTTCAAAATGAATTGTTTACATAAAGCTGTAACTGTATAATTACTGAAAAAAAATGGGCAACATGTGAAGCATTTTAAAGACCATAAACAATAAACAACAAAAATGTTGTTCGCCCTCGTCATTACACGATAACCGTAATTAATAAATTAATATTCATTAATATTGTAATTAGGAATTTGGCCGCCAGATGTTAACGCCAAAAATACGTTCAGCACGTTTTTCTAAACAATACAAACATTCTTTTACAAAAAATTATACCACAAAACTAAGACAAATTTTGTTTCTTGTTTAAATAAATTTTTGTATTTACTCCTGAAAAAACTATTCATATTGAAGCAAATGTAAGAATCCTTGTTTATCTAATATTTACTCAACACCTTTTACATGATAACAAATCGTATATATTCCTATTAACCTTTTGTGGTTTACCAACAATAAAAAATAGTACCTAATAAAAACCAAACAGAAGTCGGTAAGAGGTAACCGAGCAGAACTATTTCAGATTTTAACATGTTTTTTTTCACCCTAAACAAACCCTAAATGATTTCCTAAGGGCTTCACGTTCAAGAACCTTGTGGCAGGTACCAACGCGGAACCTTCAGGACAGGAATCAATAGCACGAATTTGCACAGATGCAACGGGAAAACTTTCTCATAAAAATAATCGATGGATCTGAATAATTAATACGTGATGAATTTGTTTTAAATTTCAATGTGGATTAAATGAAGTTAATGTGGAATCGATTTGTGATAATTCGTTTTTATTTAGTTTGTGGGAATTTTAATATTTTTAATGGTTGCTGTGGTTTGTTTTCGTTTTAATGATGTATATTATTTTTTGATTAAACGTTGTGTGTATTTATAGATGATTGCGTTTTCAAAAATAAATTATGGATTTAAATCGTTTGTTTCAATATCGAATTTTATTGCGAATTTAAATGTATAACTTTAAAACATAAAATAGTACTTTTTTTTAACAAAATCAACTTTTTAAATCATTAATGTCAATAAAAAAAAAAACGGTTTTAATGAACGAAGCGTAGGTTTATAAAAAAAATTGAAATGTTTATTTGTCTTTTATAGAAAAAGTTGGTTCATATTGGAAAAGCGTGTAAAAGAATAGTTAAAAATAATTTTGAGTAAACACAGTAAAATAATTTTGAGTAAACATTACTGTGTTTATTTTACTATAATTTTGAGCAAACACATAATATAAACTTAATAAAGTCGGAACACCGATTCAGGCTGTGTATATAAATATATTCAACCTTTCCGGAGCTCTATAAAACTAATGAGTCTTTTTAGGTAGTCCTAAAAAGACTCATTAGTTTAGACAGAATTAGTTTTATAGAGCTCCGCAAAGGTTGAATCTATTTATATATTCAGGCTGTGTTCCGACTTTATTAAGTTTATATGATTATCTATAAAGTAGTATGTATGATTTTACCAATTCTAAACACATAACAAATAAAAAAAAATCTTCCCTCTTGTATTTATTTAGTGGCGTTATTTCACCTAATTCACCTCAAACCAATTATACAAATTTGGACACCAAGAAAACATATGGAACTTATTTTTGTTAAATTATTTAATTAATAATAATTCCTTATTATTATATTATGAGTAGTAGGTACTTACTATTATAGTATTAATTATATTATTAATAATTCCTTCTTAACTGAAAAAAGAAGTTTCATCTGTTCCGCATTTAGTTACTTGATGTAAACTATTCTAGAAAAATTATGAAAAAGAAAATTGACGTTACACTATTCGATTAAGTTACAAAAGTGAAATTTATAAAAAAAAGGTTATTGTGAATTAGAAAATCATGGTGTTTACTTATTATTAAAGTAAATTGATTATTGAAGTATCATTTAAGTGAAATAAGATTAGTATTAGATTTGAAACTGTCTGAGCTATCAAGATACAAGGTGACGTCTCAAACCATTTTACCGTTTCCGTTTTCCATCGGTAGGAGTAGGACAGGGTGACGCACTCTTGTGCACTCTATTTAACTTAGAAGGATAAGCTAGGATAAGCTAGAAATATAAGGATAATAAGGTAGAAAAGATCATCAGTGATGCGGAACTGCAAACAACAGGCACTATATTTACTAGATCAAGTCATCTCCTGGGATACGCTGACGATATTGACGTAATTGGCAGAACTGTTTTGCAACTGTTCGGGCTAAGCAGTCATTCGTCAAAATCGAGACAGCAAAATATATAGTAGATTGTAGATTTGTAAATTTCAGTGGTGACTTGCACTGCGACCTTTATAGATCTATTACCCCATCCTCTTCTTCTAATCATTGGTATACTTTCCCATTTAGAGCACCTCCTCTAGTCCTGATTCCTATAGGAATTTCAGGATCTGGGTGGGATTTAAGGACAGGGGCTTACGGGGGGCCCAAGGTACATTTGTCTCTTGCGGAACAGTGCTCCGCGGTCCTTGAGCAGATGTATGAATGTTTGTCTGCTGAGCCGCAGAAGTCTGTAGTGACCGGTCAGGACTCCTGCCAGGATTCTAAGCTTGTTCCATTTTCAGCCAAGCTTTTATTCTTTTCTCGTTAAAAGATCCCAGCATTACTTTGGATTGTCTTAGCTTTGGAACTTCTTTCCAGGTTTTCATCCATTGTTCTAAACTCGTGTGGATGGTGTACATACCGCAAAAGGGTTCCGGACCTATAAAGGGCTTACTGGGTTTGGCTTACCCTTGGCTTGTACTGAAGGGCCTACCCTTGCTTGCTAGGTGATCGGTTTCTTCGTTTCCATCTATACGGGCATATCCTGGTACCCAGTATAGCGCCACCTTATTTTCTCTGCCGAGCTTGTTTAGATTTCCCATACAGTCCCATACCAGTTTGGATCTGATGGTCAATAAGCTAATGGCTTTGATGGTTGCTTGGCTATCTGACAGGATATTAATTCGTTTTTTGCGATAGTTCCTGTTGAGGTTAAATTGTGCACATCTCTCGATTGTATGTACCTCTGCTTAGAAGATACTTGGGTAGATTCCCATAGATTCTAAGTATTTGGTACGAGGTCCAAACACTTCACCAGTACCTTCCTTTGTCTTCGAATCATCCGTATACCACTTGATAGCACTTTGCTCTATGAGGTATGCTGAGGATTCGTCGCTCCAATCGGCTTTACTATTACACATTGCTGTGTAGGTTTGGTCGAAATGGTATTTGCATACCATTTCGTCTTTCGGTACTTCCAGCCAGAAGATCTTGGCAGCAACTATTCCGGTCTCTACTCCCGATTACTTACATCTGCCTTCTCCTTCCTAGTTGAATCGTACAATCGCCGATGTGGCGCCCCCCTCCACAACAAGGTGCAACGGAGTCAGATCCAGCAGCAGTTCCATTGCTGCTGTCGGGTATGACCCGATCGCTCCCATGATGCAGACACACGCCAGTTTTTGAATCTTCTCAAGCTGCTTCTTCATAGAGACCAGCTTGCTTCTATTTCCTCAGTTGCGTTAGGAACTGCCCTTTATGATAATAACTAAAATATACGGTAACGTCAACCACCAACCACCCGACAAGACTGGATACAGACAGTAGATGAATATAACCTCGATGTGATCAGAGAGTTTGTCTATCTGGGATCAACGGTGACCAGCCAAAACAACATAAGCCAGGAAATCTAACGAAGAATAGTCAGCGCCAAGAGATGCTTCTGCGGGTTAGGTAAACTGCTATCCTGTCGTAATCCAACCAAAAGCTCTAAACTTACCATCCACAAGAACATAATCCTACCAGTTGCTGCGGCTCTTACTTGTACTTACGTTGGATTCTTTGGCCGGTTTGTGAAGACGGTCTCTGTAGACGCCACTATAACCACGAACTCGCCAGCAGACCGAGGCTGCCGATATCGTCTCAAAGTTCAAACTAGACAGACTGGGCGAGACACGTCAGTCGCTAACCAACAGAGAACCCTGCGAAGAAAATTCTCGCGGCGAAGCCAGTATGAACGAGATGACCTGGAAGGGCAAAGCTGCGCTGAGAAGACGAGGTGTCCGAGGATGCAAACAACCCAGAGTCTTCAAAGACTGTTATCATCATTATCCTTGTTTAGAAAATTTTCAACTTCCAGTAAAAATCCAAATTTGGAATTAAGATTACTTAGTCGTGTAAATCGTGTACCTACTTATTTCTTGCTGCAGACGATCAAGAACACTTTCATAAAGCGAGAAATATCACGTTCTGCTGAAAGGGCAACATAACTACCCAATTCTCCTGGCATTTTTCGGCATGTTCTAACACGGATTGTTATATTTACAGAGAGACTTAACCTTTTCTATTGCCTGTTCGCAGACCTCTTCTCGAATTGTCACAAGTTCAGTCACTAATGATTCAAGATCAACGAACGCTTCTTTAAAATTCATTTTAGGATCTTGTAATCTCAACTGAACTCGATCAATTCTTCTCAAGATTTCCTGCAAGAAATGAACAAAATATATAAAATTAAAATTATTAAAATTCAATATATTTGTAATAAAATTGTAATTGTATAAATGTAATTGTAGCTTCACTTCTGGTGTCATTTGTAGTAGTACCGCCCTGCTAATTTTTCTAATACTTCTACTAACCCTTCGAGCCCATCGACAATAATGCTAACCGCTTGTGCTCTGGCACTCCATCGTGGCTCAGATGCACATTTAACATGGATCCACGAATACTCACTTCGGTGCGAAGTTGATTCGATATTATTGGAAGATTAATATTGAATTTTAAATATCTCTGAACTCCAAAACGTCTGGGACTACAGTAAGTTTTTCTGTTTGAATTTTCTGTACTTTTTATTAAATATGGACACGGATTTGGAACTTCAGATGTACTTGGGCTCCCATATTCAACTTCAAAATCCTGTATTTGTTGTGATGTTGTTGTGATTATTAGTTGTGATGATTATCGCATAAAAGTTTAGCAGAAGTAGGAGTACAACCTGAATCTAATTTTGACTCTGATTTTACTTCTTCGTGCTTCATATCTTCTGATTTTTCTTTTTGCGATTTTTTTACTAAATAGGATTTCATTGTTATTCTGGATTTCTCAGTTTCTTTTTCTTGCTTTAGTTTTTTTTTGATTCTGGGAACCGCTAGTTAGTAGTATTTTTCCAGGTATTGACATGGTCTAAATAAAATATACTAAGATATTACTTTTAAACAACTTAAAGCATAACGCACAACTGTTATTTGCTAGCCCTAAGGAAGCCACAAGTGGTGTCGAAACGTCGGCTTTGTAAATAATAAAGGATTTTTTACTGAAAACCCGATTATTTTTATCTACCTCTATATTTATAACTCGGCCGCAGTTTAGGTTTTTGGACACCATTTGGCGCACCCCCTTGTACCCCCCTCGCTACGCCTCTGATACTACTTCAAAAACTTTTCAACACATTTTCGTTACCCAACAATTACTAAAACAATTCCACTTATTATTACAGAATTAGTAATTATAACCTCTTGCGACTAATTAACCAATTCCATCCATAAGACCTAATACTGATCAATGTAATTACTACATATTGGCTGAAACATTTCTTCTGAAATTCATGCTTTGTGAAAACTTTTTTAGGATCCAATTTATTAAAATGTGAATTCCAATAAAAATTACGTGAGAATTAGATTGTTCTTCATGTAAAACTGAAAATTATTGACAATTATTCATAAATCATATATACATAAATCAAAATATACATAGGTGGACATAGGTTTCTTAAGTGAATGCACCTGTTCCACTTAAGAAACCTATTCCAACTATGCATATATTATCCATTTGATCTGGAAATATAATTTATAAAACATTATACAATAAAAAAAGAATAACAATTCCAATTTCACTTAGGATATTTCCTTAGCAATTCAAAAAATACACTTAGAAGAATTATTCTACTTATACTACAAAAAAACCCTTTAACTGTAAAAAATACTCCACTCACAAAAAAGCCATCTATTTAAAAAAACAATCATTTAATGTGGTTGGAAATCATTTCTGTTGTTACTTGATCCTTCTTATTGAACTACTCCACTCTTCCACCTGATAAACGACTATTCCATATGGATTGAATAAGACTTCTAAAAGTTTCTTCAGTTACTTAAAATATGTACACTATGATCTTGACAATCCGACGCATAAGGGACCAGACAACCGCCGGATTATCAGGAATAATACAAAACAATACAAATTTTACATATTTTATGTACAATTGTATTTCAGATAAAATAAAATATGTATCTACATAGGTAAACGGGTACATACAAAAAAATATGTACAAACTAAGAACAGATAAGATTTATTTGCAAGTTATTATATTGACTTTATTTCAGCTGTGCGCGACGTTTACATCCGATGCGGGACAGCGGAAAGAAAAAACAATTATTTGTATTATATCAAAATTATACTTATATAAATATGGTTGCAAATTACAAAAAATAAACTTACAATATATAAGTATATAAACCATTTAGTACACTAAATTCTTAAATTCTCTATGCTTTAACGACACTTAAAATATTATATATTTTGTTATTCACAGTTTTATAAATTTAAACATTAAACACATCTCGAGTTTCGACGGGTGAAGGTCATTTTCAAATGGATTACAAATTGATGATTAATTGTATTTATACTATGGATTTTTAAATAAGGGAATTACCTAGGGACGATTGTGCAAGATTAAAAAGTTGTGAGAAGATTACGTCGGTTTGATAGTTAAGGAGATTAACGCTTGGGTTACGCGTGTCATTTAAAACTATTCCGGCAGTTACAAATTTTTTCTTCACGTGAAAGTAAAAATTTGTGAAAGAAAAATTGTATGTAAATGCACAACCATTTTATATTAAACTATTCTACCATTAGTTCGACTTGGAAATCCAATTCCATCCACGTCAAGTATTTCACATACAATATAGGTAAAACAAATTTAAGCTAAACAAATATATAAAATCAATATTAAAAATTTTTTACTAATTAAGCGTTAAACCATAAATTGACGTTTTTTACGAGAATTTGTGAAACTATATTGATTAAATCTTTATCGCTTAAACTTATATTAAAAGAGAATGTTTAAAGAAAATCTGTAAAATCAATTTAACGATTTTCTAATTTAGAAATTGGGTTAGGTAATACAATACGATTTTAAATAGCGCAGAAAAGGTGACTGGGAGCGTAGGAAACATAAGTAGAATCATAGACGAAAAACTTCAAATATGGGATGAAAAAATTGAACACCTCTAAGAGAGAGTGGAAAACCAAGACAGAAGATTATATTATTTAGAAAAAGAAACAAGGCAACGCAACCTAGTATTCTTTGGAATAGAGGAAGTTGAAGAATATTATTCATATTCAATCGTGGAGAATAATATACTAAGCTTTATACATGAATACCTCTCAGTCAAACTAGACAGCAGAGACTTACAAGCGATAAGAATTGGAAAAAAAAAAGATAAACCTCGCCCCATTGTCGTAAAATTTACGACACTCGGTATAAAAATTAATATCCTCAAGCAAAAAGATGCCCTTAAAGACACTCCGTACTATATAAAAGAAGACTATCCGCAACAAGGGATTACTAGAAAAAAGAAAGGAATTACAGACACAACTAAAAATCGAAAAAGAGAATAGAGCTATAATTAAATACGACAAGTTTGTCATACTGGATAATAAACCAGAATATACCACGGGTAACAAAAAAGAAACCTTCTGAACTCTCCTGAAAACAACTTACATTCTCAGGCTGAACATAGAACACAAAATAGAAAAAAAAAAACAAAACCCAAAAAACAAAAACAGAACCAAGCAAGCTAAAGGAACTCACGAAGCATCTTCCAAGACGGCTGGTCACCGCGGAAGAGTATGACCAAAACCCTACAAAGGAAACAAAATCACCCGATGATAAAAGAACCAAAAATAAAACACATGGAGCCACTGGAATACACAGAATATTACATATACCTAGGGAAAAGAATTAGTTTTGATAAAAACAACAATGAAGCAAAAATTGAAAGAAGGATACAATCCACATGGAACAAATACTGGAGCCTAAAAGAAATATTTAAAAGCAATATGCCAACAAGCATCAAAACAAAAGTCATGAACTCAACCCTTCTACCGTGTTTAACATATGGCACCCAGAATTGGAAATTCACTTTCAAAGCAAAAAATAAAATCAACACCTGTCAACGAGGAATAGAACGCAGTATGCTCAACATAAAGAAACCGGACAAATTAAGACACACCAAAATAAGGAACATAACAAAAGCAACTAACGTTTTGGGCCACGCCCAAAAACTCAAATGGAAATTGGGCAGGCCACGTGGCAAGACTTACGGACCAGAGATGGACTGTTAGAACGACACTGTGGAGCGGTCCACTAGGTAAACGCATAGAGGTAGACTACTGACGCACTGGGAAGATGAAGTGAAAATAATAGCTGGCCCATTGTGGACCAAAGTAGCACAAGACAGAGAAACATGGGGATCCTTGGAGGATGCCTTTACCCGCACAGGGGTTCTTGCAGACTAATATTTAAGTAACACACTAACATTGTAACTAAGAAACCATACTTATTACTAGTATCATGTATAGTTTACAGGAAATAAATGGCTTTATTATTATTATTATAATACAACCCTACTGCTTTTGTTGGCATTTCATAGAAAAAGCTAAAGGCAAAAATTTGTTAAAGGTAGAATAGCAAGATAAAAAAATATTAATTTTGGGGAAGAAAATAAAAAAAAACAAAAAGAATCAAAGTGATTATAAATTTAAGAATGGATGTATTATATACACGTTTATTTATAAACAATATTGAACATCTCGTAAAGTACCAAATCATTGATATTTTACGTATTTGCAAGTTAGTTTTGGCTTACTAACCACCTGACGTTGGCAAATGTCACAGCCACAGCAATGAATCCCTTGTTAAAACCACAAGAGGAAACTCTCAAAAACTGCAAAATAGGAGCACAGAGCTGCCTTAAAAATAACATCAAGCTTTCAAAAAGACTTTGAAACACAAATAAAAGTTGTTCTCTATTTTGCAGTTTGCAATAATATAGACGCTTAGCCAAATTCACCACCCACCTATTGCAATTTAAAAAAGTATCCTAAGTAAAAAATAAATTGTATAAAGTCGTTTTTTTTTTTAGTTTTGGACAATTACAAATAATACTGACTGTCATAAGACTTACAAAATAAATGATATTATCGAGCTTGAGGAAAAAAAAAACAAAAACAAAAATTATACAAATAGACTCTTTGTATATTGGAAGAATTTGTTTCAGGAATTTGTTCGGAAAAACAAGCTCTAAAAAATAAATAAATTATACAAAAAAAAAACAATCTCCAACTAGACACAGTCCCAAAGTCTAGTCACAAATAAAAAATAAAGATTAATATTAAGACATCACATGGCATGTAGTTGAGCATTCTTTTTTTAAACTATGTACAATTAGAAAAACTACATTCGATTAAATAAATTATTAAACAAGTTGTTAGGAATAAATAAAAGAAATACTTAAATAAATATACCCAGTAAAAAAGTTGAATTTTAGTGATCAGAAATAATAAAGTTTTAAACAAAAAATTAATTTAAAAAAAATAATAAATCATTAAAACACAGAGGATGTAAAATACTTCATCTATTTTTACACAGTTTTTTTTTCTTCGGTAATTACTTTTATATAAAATTATATTTTCACTGACTTTACAGTATTTTTTCTTACTAAACAGTTTTCTGATCAACTAAAAAATAAAGTATCGTTTGACATTTACTTGTAAGTAAAATCAGGGGGAAAAGAATATATTGGCATAAGAATTAAAATCCTTGAACACAGGAGCTTGCATGCTGTAGAAAAATACACTTTTTATCATCTTTTTTCTACTATCCAAATTAAATTAAAAAAATATTTTGCATACATATAAAATAAACACTCACTCATACATTGAATTAGTTAAACAGTCTTTTTAAATAAACAGTCAGACTAATTACTGTTTATATAAATAAATAACTCTTAAAAAAATCACTTTACTTTTTTTTCATTCAAACTTGCTATATTAGAAAAAATATATATTTTTTGAGATCTTGCTGGGTTTTCTTGTGTTAAATATAAATGCAAATAAAAAAAGTTTTAATCAAGAGCAACTTTTTTTGGAAAAATAGTACAAAAAGATTAGATAGCAAGTTTGAATTAATTAAACTAGAATTTCCATATATTTTATACAGATTAGAGGGAATTTGAAAGAAATATATAAAACTTATTTCATGTTTAAAAAAGTGACTTTATCATGAACAGAGTTATTATGTGAAGGAGCTTCAGCAGACTCACTAACGTCCGAGTGCAAGATGAAACCATTTGCATCATTTAATCTAATATGCTTACTCTCATTAATTAACTTATCGCTAGCGGAACGTTTCACAGTTACTTTAACATTACTTCTAGCTGAGTTTTTTAATATATTAGGTCTATGATGAAAGGTGTTTAAAGAAGTGCATGAGTTTGTTACAGCACGTCTAGTATTTGTTATTGATTGTATTTCATTCCTTTGATGGTCTATTCGTTGATTTTGAAGAAGGTATGTCGAGCCGAACTTCCTTGTTGCTCGCGTTGACATCGATAAAGGTTTCGGATGTGATGTATACATAGGCGTGTTGTTGTTTTGTAATGGTATTGTTACAACAATCGGCTGTGTTGCTAACGGAGGGCTTAGAAGCGGCTGTGTTGATGCCACACGCAATACTGGTAATTGTAGAAACTAAAACAAATGTTAGTCAGAACATTTTTATACGTAATTTTAATTAAAAGTAATTTTAAACACAATGTATTTTTGCTGTTGTCCAACAACAAAAAAAAACGAAATTTCGTGGATTTAATTTAGAACTTTTGAAAGACAATAATTAGTGGTCTCATTATTAAAGTGGTATTTTACATAATCCTCATACTGAATACACAAATTGCAGATAAATGTATTATTCTGAAATACACGGGCGTAGCCAGGGTTTGGTTTGTGGGGGGGGTTTGAAGAAAATACAATAACAGAAATGCGCCAATTTACTTTTCAATTTTGCGTTTGTAATGGACTCATAACAGCACTCATATGCGTGCGGTTATGGCTTGCCGAGTGCCATACAATTTTTTCAGTATGTATCGGCGATTTTTTTATTTAGAAATAGCATAACAGGGCGCAAAATAGAAAAAATAGTATAAAAAACTCGTTCAAATGTCGTTTTTCGCACTTGTCCATTAGAAAACTCATGGCTACGTTCGTCGTTTTCTAAACATGGACGCGTGCTGCAAAACCCCACTTATTGAACTCGTCGTTAATATACTACTCTAAAACTCACACACAAGGGTTCCTAAACTCTACATCTACCATGCTCTCTTGAAGAAAGTCGTCTCTTCTCGTCTCTCCTTATTTCAATATAATATATTATTATAGAAGCCCCAAACCCCCCCCCTGGCTACGCCCATGCTCAAATATACTCAATTTTCCAGAGTAATATTCAATTTGTTACAATCCCAATCTAACTTCATTGCTAAACGAAAGTTGTAGAGAAATCAACCTCTCTAAGTAATGTGGCTACGTTGATCAGATAGTATATAT
The DNA here is from genome assembly GCA_944588485.1 of Phosphuga atrata. NCBI lineage: Eukaryota > Metazoa > Arthropoda > Insecta > Coleoptera > Silphidae > Phosphuga > Phosphuga atrata. The sequence goes on along the minus strand of OX155907.1, from coordinate 386,096 downwards.
AGTCTTAATCATTAATATATGTATCAGTAATGTTGATTTTTTTTGTAAAGGGTGGCAAATTAACCCTTCGAGCGGTAGGCTAAAGTATGTAACACGGAGCGCAAGGTGGGTGTAACAAACCCAGATAGGGATCGAGTGAATTTTATAGTTTAATGTATTTTTTATTATTATTTTATTGATTATTTAATATCAGTACTTATTATTGAAGCGAAATTAAAAGTGAAATAATTTTTTTTCAGGTTTTCTATATTTATTAAAGAAATCAAAATAAAAAAAATTTCGACTAATAAAACAAATTAAAAATAAGTTTTGTCATGTAACTAATCAGACTTATCTTTAGATTTGGTACACTTTTCACATCCGAAAATAGCATGCTCCATACATATGTAACGATTGCATTGGTAACAAGTGTATTTAGTATCTTTTTTAGTGGGGCATGTTTCACATCTTCTTACAGATCTTGGCACTTTTCGTGGTGGTTCGTTAGAGGACTCACCGACATGATCCTGGATCCTTTTACGAAGTTCTCTTGGTAAATGAAGATTCTCCTTTCCATTTCGTAAATGCTCTGAAACTATTTCCATTCCCAAGTCTCTGAGAAAATTTCGACCTAATATTGAGGAGTTATTATTGGCCTTATATATTTATTAATTATTAACATGCTGTTTATAGCAGACATATTTCAAATAGCGGCCTGTGCTCGCTACAAATCCTAGTTCAAAATGTGTTACACGGAGCTTAAGGCGGGTGTAACTCACCCGCCGATACCTTTGACCTCGTCTAAATAATTCGCGGGGTGGCGGTCGACTGTGTCCTGCCAATTGGCACTTCCTTACCACTCTCCACGCAGCTACTCAGACCCACAGCCTGTTATAACAATTAATCTCTAAAATATCGACCAATTTATCCTGGTCTGGGTGTACTACACCCAACCAACCGCACGAAGGGTTAAGAATATCCTGTTATTAAACTGCAATTATCAAAAAAAAAAAATAAGTTGGACACCATATCTTTTGTTGAACATTGTAGAATAAAATCTAAAGTTTAATAACAAGTAAATGCTTAATCTTAAATTAACAATTAATACTCAAAAAGTACATCGATTAAATGACCTCCGTTTGCTTCGATGCATTGTGGAGATCGATGCAACAATCAACGCATTGCACGTAGGGATTGCAATCCGGGAAATCGGTTCCGTTCATCCGGCGGATCCGGCTTCACTAAACGTTAACCAGATCCGGTACCAATATATCGGATGCGGTCACCGGAAGCTGGTAATTTTTGGTAAAATAATCGCGCTGATGCATGAGTAGGTACTTTAAATACGTGGTGGGCATGGCGTCACACTGGGTTTTTTCAAAACCAAAATTGATTATGTGATAAATAATGTACTTAAGATAATTACCGTATTGGCTGGTGTATAATGCGCACCCTTTTTCCAAAAAAAAAATGCCTCTAGCGTACCCAAGGGAAGGGTACCCATTGAAAAAAAAATTGAATTTCATTTTTTTTACTTTTGTGGCTAAAGCGAATAATTTAACTAAATTTGCCAAGAATACTTTTTTACCGACCTCTTACATATGGAGATCTTACATATCGAGTTACAATTTTGCATTTTGAAGCCTTAACGAGATATTTGCAAAAACAAACTTTGAAGCAAAAATAATTCCCCACGCCGTCCCCATTGGAGGCGGAGCGTTCAAATATGGTCAAAGGTACTTCTTGTGGATAACCTCGTTTAATAAAAGTTTAATTGAAATCCCACATTTTCTCGCTATTTTTTAATATTTTCAAATTTTCCGTTCGGTTTTCGTTGGAATTCGTGATGTTGAACTGATGTCGGGTCTAGGTGTTGAAAGTAATGCATGCTCATAAATATAAGAATAAGACTTGTTAGCATGCTCAAATACCTACTTGTGATCTCAATAGATTAAGAAAAGTTTATTATGTTAGATTTAATAAAGTTAAATACTAAAATTCTATCTGTGAAATTTAACTAGTTACCTACACAGTACTAGATTTTTAATTGTTGTTTCATTATAAATGTGTGTGTGTTTGTGTAAACTTCCTATATAATACACTAACTCGATTTTCATGGAAACAGGCATTTTGGAACGAAAAAGGAAAATTGTCCTGATCGGCTCAATCGAATTTCCATCGATCCGGATACGACCGGATCCGGCCGGATCGATGGAAAATCGGCCGGATCCGGTCGGATTGAAAATGACACCGGATTGCAATCCCTAATTGCATGTTGGCACATTTTTGGTGAAATCTCACCTATAGCTAGTCGGATGTTTCGTTTTAAGTCTTCCAGGGTTTCAGGCCGGTTCTTATTAACCCCAGATTTAACATGATCCTATAAGAAATATCCAAAGCCGACAAATCGGGAGAGCGAGGTGGCAACAAATGATCTCCACTCTGGGAAATCAGATGACCAGGAAAGTATTCTCGTAACTCCCATAGACATATTGTATATATGAGGTCTTGAGGCCACCATCTTGCCGATATCATTTATTGGTAATCGAAGTTGAGCAATGGCATCAATCAAGAACGTTCACTATTGGCAACTACTACGTTTCCCATTTCATCTTTAAATAAATACGGTCCCAATGTTCCAGCTGAGCATATTACACCCATACCTTTTGAGAATGCAGCTCTTCTTCGAATATAACTTGGGGTTTTCGGCAGACCAATAACGTAAATTTTGTTTGTTCCTCTCCCCATGAAATTGAAAATGTGCCAATCACTCATAAATGCAAAAGTATTCACTTCTGTTCTAGCAGTTTGTTTCCTCTCTGCACGTTTAGTATCCTTAAGAGAATCTGTTCGACAATATTTGTAACCAATTGTCCTGCAATTTGGCGGCGCTGGAAAATAAAACTGTTGTCGAAACTACCTCTGAGTTTGAATAATGGAGTTCGTTCTAATAAAATGCCCTACACAAGCAATCCTTTGTTCCAAAAGTGGACAAAAATATAATGCCTCGTCGAAATTTTGGTTACAGATGTTTTTTCATTGGAAGGAGGGGAATCTTACATAAGACACCCGTTGTTCAAAAAGGTTAGTGTCGGATTCTTACCGACTAACCCCTCACCCACCCTTTTTTTCCTCTCGTACATTACACTCGCGTTCGCTCACGCATTCCTTCGGTGTGCAAGGGCCGTTTGTTTTATTTGCTGTTTAATTTCTCCTTTGTTTCCATAATTTTTCCATTTTTTTTTCCAAATTTATTTGTCGAATAACTGTATATGTGGTTTCCCAATATAATAATAATACAATCTAATAATAACCCAACAATAAAATCCAAAATGCCACTTTTAAAGTGACACTAGATGAAAAGTCGACTACAAAGAAGATCAAGATAGGGTGAGGAGTCAGGTAAGGAGACACCATATCACCAAAGCTGTTTACACTCGCTTTAGAAGACGTTTTTAAAAACAGTCCTTGGGAGAAGAAAGGCAGCAGCATAGATGGCAAATATCTACATCACTTACATTTTGCCGATAATTATTATATTAATAAGCATCCAAGAACTTGTTTAGACATGCTACACTAACTTGATACAGCATCACGATCAGTAGGCCTGAAAATAAACATGGGAAAGACCAAGATCATGACCCAAGAAGTTGCCCAACCGCACCAAATTTACGGGCAGGAAATCGAACAAGTGACCGAGCACATATACCTAGGACGTCAAACAAAACTGGGGAAGGAAAATCACCAGAATACAGAAATAACCAGCAACAGAAATAACCAGAAGAATAAGTCACAGCTGGGCTGCTTTCGGCAAACTCAGACACATACTCAAGAACCCAGACATACCGCACTGCCTAAAAGGAAAAGTATACGACATGTGCATATTGCCCGTTACGACGTATGGCCTGGAAACGCTGAGCGCAAACAGATTAAAAACCTGCCAATGAGCAATGGAACGGGCTCTGCTCGGCATAAGCTTAAGAGACAGAATAACAAACCAGGAGATCAAGTCAAAGACACGTATTTTTTTTCACGTATTTCACGTTATTACTCACTGGAGACCATGAGCCACAAAACGCACTGGAAGACCGCAAAGAAGATAGCTCGACGACATCAAGAAAATAGCGGGGAAAGAATGGCATCAAATCGCAAAAAGAAGATGTGCATGAAACAACCTGAAAGAGGTCTACGTCCAGCAGTGGTCAAACACGGGCTGAAGAGAGAGAGTGGTTTCCCATGATCCCGCTGACTCTACCAGGTTGTCCATCATATTCTTATCATTAAATAATTTCCCTGTGTTATTTATGTATATTTCCCTTAGATTGTCCTACTTAGGGCACGCGAAGAGAGTATGTTCTGCGTCGTCGATGTTTTCGAAGTAAGGACATTGCGCTTTTGGTGCTTTTGGTTTGAGTCCACTATTTTTCTACCATACAGGTATTTTTTGAAGCAGCCATGTCCTGACAGTGCCTGGGTTAAGAAATAATCAATTTCTCCGTGACTTCTGTTAACCCACTTGTAAATATCCGGATTTAATTGGTAGGTTTTTTAGGTAGGTCCATATTAGAGATTAGCATGGGACGAGTTTCTCGTTCTAGATCCCATCCCATGGGACGGATACCTATCACTGTCCCGTCCCATCACATTTTCGTCCCACTGTCCCATCCCACAAACCTAAAATTTTCGTACCATCCCATCGCATTCATCCCATCCCGGTCGCGTGGTCCGTTCCATTCATCCCATTTTTCCCATAAAGCAGACTTTCTTTTCAGATCAGACTTTCTTAACGAAAATTCGTTAACGAAAAAATAATCTGTAATTCCTTTAGCTGACAGTGAGTAATCCTTTTTCGTCGCAAACGGATCGTAAGACGAAACTACCTCGTTATCACAGAAATCTCCTGGGCTGGATATAGTATTGGCACGATAAGCAATTAATTATGCACGAACTAGATTTACTAGATTATCAAAACTTGTCCCACTCCGTCCCGTAGAAATTTGTCGTGCCACCCCATCCTATCGTCCATGGGACGATGGGATGGGATGGGTCGATGGGATCCCATGCTCATCTCTAGTCCAAATGTCTCGTTTTTCCATTTTTCTTGCGACTTGTAACTAATAATTAATAACTGTTCTCTGGCTATTGTTTTCTTGACTCCGCTGTCTCTCTCTCTCACGCCTCTCTTACAAGCCTAGGAACAAGCAGAGGAATCAAAGCAACAAGAAATATGAACAAGTTTAGAATTCTGATAGTAGTCCTGACGGGACACTCCAGACTTAGGAAACACCTCAAGACCATAGGCCTAGAGCCGAGGAAACCACCATACATTTGCTCATAGGCTGAGGAGCAGTGCTCCACAAAAGGCAGATCTACCTTGGGGCCCACTGCTTGAACGCAGAGGAGTTGCAGTCCTTGAATCCCACCCAGATCTTGAAATTCCTAAAGGAATCAGGACTAAATAAAGGTCGCAGTACAAGTCATCACCACCAAATCTACAATCTACACTCCTCTCTTTAATTTGTAATTCCATAGGAGGAATCCCTGCAATGACTCCTACTCCTTTAGCTGAAATAGTTCGAAATACGTATCATCCGTGTAATTCTTCCCGTAGAAGTGTTCGGTTGTTTGATATCGAATGCCAAGCTGGTGCAGCATATAATAGTTTTGAGTGTATCACACTCGATAACAGTCTCCTCTTGCATGCATTGGGTCCTCTGATGTTTGGGCATAAGGCTAACGAGGGCAGTCATCGTCTTTTCTGCCTTCTGAACGGTTCTGATAATGTGCTCTGTAAATGTTAGCTTTTGATCCAACCACACCCTAGGTACTTTACAGCTTTGCTGGGTGTAATTGTAAAACCCTGTATGTGAAAGGTAATAGAAGATATCTTCCTTTTATTTGTAAAAAGTACTGCCGAAAAGGTGGACTATTGACAGAAGTACTGTACTGTCTCGGTTTTCTCTGGTGCCAGTTCCACTTTTCTCCAACTAGTTTAAAACTCGCTGTAGTCCAGGGTTTGTCCTATTCATTGGACTACAGCGAGTTTTAAACTGGTTGGAAGAAGAAAAAAAAATGGAACTGACACCAGAGAAATCCGAGACAGTACTTCTGTCAATAGTCCACCTTTTCGACAATCCAGCCTACTGTGCACCGCTCCATTTAAAAAAAAAAACTTGTTATTATTAAGTAAAAGCAATACACTGTTAATTTGTCACCCATATTACAATATTTCTGTAAAACTTTCTTGTACAATTATGTAAAATATTTATAAACCGTAACTAAAAAACATTTTTTGAATATTTAAACATGACAAAAATTTGTTGGTGTAACAAGTCACAAGCTGAAGTTAAAGCTAGATGTTGAAAATACACCTATTCAATAATTACCTGTAAATGTTTCATAAATAAATATAATTCCTTCTGTGTCAAATAAATATTAAATGAGCTATTGATGATAATTTTCGTTTCCTTTGACTAACAATAAGAGACACGTAATTTTTATCGGACAAAGCACCTGTTTGTTTCCAAGTTAAAAATAAATGAGAACAATGTAGTAAAAAGTGTGGTTTTACAATAGCAAAACCTAATCGATTCGTAATTGAAAAATCTTATCATAAATTGCATTAAATTTTTCGCACTAAAAACATTTCTTAAATGATAATAAAAAATAATAAAATCAAAATAAGTCATAATATGTAGAAATCAATATGTTATTGACTGTAAGTTTTAAATACAAAAAAACGGTCGTCCGTCCCATAAGTAATGTTGAATTTTACTTACAATGCATGCTGTATATTACGATATTAAATAAATATTGACATAATTGTAAAATGCGATAATTACTTCATGAAATTATGACACAGTCTGGAGAGATGGCCTACTTTATAAATTCCTCCGAGTGATCCCCGATAAAAGGCTGGGTCGGCTCCTGAACAACATGCTGTGTGACAGATCACTACGGGTGAAAATGGGTGACTTACCCAGCAAGGTGGGAAGACTTCAAAATGTCCCACCACAGGGATCTGTACTGGCTCCTGTGCTGTTTAATCTACACACATCTGATATGCCAGAAACAATATCAAAAAAGTTCCTATACGCAGACGACCTGGCATTAGCAGTCAGACGGAAGACAATAGAAAGCACAGAACAAATTTTAACCAACGAAATTAAAGTCCTTGAACAATACTACCGAAGATGGAGGCTAACACTTAACCCAAGTAAAACCGAATGCGCTTGCTTCCACTTGAATAACAAACTCGCTAACCAATAACTTACGATACACTTTAATGATGTGCATATTACAAATAATCCCACGCCAAAGTACCTGGGAATTACCATCGATAGAACTTTGACATACAAGAAACACCTAGATAATATGGCAGCCAAAATCCAAACAAGAAATAATATCTTACAGAAGCTCTGTGGCACGACATGGGGTGCGTCGGTTACTACCCTTCGATGTTCGGCTTTGGGTTTCGTCTATAGTGCGGCAGAGTACGGGGCCCCTGTGTGGCTGAATAGCCACCACATCGCTAAGATTGACACTCAACTTAATAATACAATGCGAATCATCACGGGATGCGTTAGGTCAACACCAACATACTGGCTTTCAATACTCAGCAATATCCCTCCCCCAAGCCTCCGACGACAGGAAGCATTAATTCGCCAATACAAGAAGATTGCTAGAAACGTACAACTCTCTATACACGACGAGGTTGCCAGGGCAACCTCCCGTAGACCGAGATCCCGTCAACCAGCGATTAGGACGGCAGAAGAACTCTACGCCGAAAACTTCAGTCTAAATGGAAAATGGATGGAGCAATGGATAGAATCAACACCCGGACATTCATAGGAATATATCAGCCAACAAAGAGCCTAATGGTTTTGACCTACTCCGACAAACTTGGAAGACTGCGAACCGAATACGAACCGGCCATGGCAGATGTGCTAACACGCTGCACAAATTGGGAAGCTGCCGTCTGCCAAAAGAATTGTGGGGCCCCACGCCAAACTCTTTCCCATATGGTGCAAGAGTGCGAGCAGAGGGCATACGGAGGGGACATGGTGGACATGCTTACGTTTTCACCGGAGCACTGTGATATCTCCTAAATTGTCGATCTAGATTTATATTGATTATGTTTGTTTTAATTTTAAAGCATGTGTATTCCACGCCATACGATAAATAAAATAAATGAATAAATACTACCAACAAAGCATTCTTCACTTTTGACGCTGCCACTCTAAACAGTTCATTTGAAGTACACCGGAACCAATCTGAACATTTTTTAACCAGGTAATCTGCTGTCTTTAACTTTTTGCAATCTTCTCTCGCAGGGGGATGAAACTTTACAAAATCCAACTTTTTCTCTAGGGAGAAAGAATTCGAAAATGAGCTGTAGTATTTCATTTCTTTCTCCTCTCATAGTATGTCCTATATATTCTAGTTTCCTACATTCAATTGTTTTTTTTTCGAGCTCTTTTCCCATCCTTCCTAATAGCTCCACATTCGTAATTTTGTCCGATCGAGATATTTTTAGGGCTCTCGTATACACACATCGAAAGCTTGGGGTTTATTTATAAGCCACTAATTTAGTATCCATGCTTCTATGCTATGGGAAACACGTAGCACCTCACCATTCTAATTCGGAATTGCAGCTTTAGATCACGATTGCTAAAGGGGTATCTCATTTTAATAAGGACAGCTTTGGCTAGTTCAATTCTGTATTTGATTTCTTTTGTCTGAACATTCTCGCTTGTAATCTAGGTACCAATGTTATTATATTTGGTTACCTTCTCGATGCGAATATTGACGACGATAACGTTAGCATTAGGTGTTGTTGCTTTTGAAATGATCATATATTTGTTTTTTTTTAAGATTCATTTTCAACTCGAATTGCAAGCTAATAACATTCGTATCTGCCAGTATCATCGAGTCATCAGTGTATCTTATTTTTTCTATTTTGCGTCTGTAATAGACTCATAACAGCACTCATATGCGTGCGGGGTAACAGGCCCCAAAATAGAAAAAAATAGTATAAAAAACACGTTCATAAGCCGTTTTTCGAACTTGCCCATTCGAAACCTCCTCGCTACGTTCGTCGTTTTCTAGACATGGACGCGATAGGTCGTCCGTTTACATGAGCCCTGTTTGTTCTTTTTCAGGGATTGCTTCCTTCAAGAATAACAGCGGAAACTAAATGTGCCCCTGCCTAACGCCTCTCTGAACATTGATGTTTTCTGTGGAAGCACCATCTACTCTCACCTCTGTCGTTAGATTCCAATACAGATTTTCAATGAATTGTATGTCCGTTGCGTCCATGTTTTTGGGGTTTTAGGGGTGTTACTAATGTATCCTGCTGGACCTTGACGAAAGATTTCTCATAGTGAATGAAGCAAGCATGTATCTCTACGTTCACATCCATATATCATTGTGTCAATACGTTAATGTCAAGTAGTGCTTCGCAAGTGCCCATGCCATTCCTGAATCCGAACTGCGTATCAATAATACCTATGTGTTAATATACCTATAGATAGTATTATTTTTAGAAATACCTTTAGGGCCCATGAGGCTTATAGTTCAGTAGTCGCTAGATTCTCCGGCATTTGGTTTCTTTGGTATCGTGATACCCGTTGACCTTAGCCACTCGTTTGGCAATATTCCTGTTTCATATGTGGTGTTGTACAGGTTCGTAATGACATCAATTTGTTCGTTTTTCAGCAGATTTAACAGCTCTATCTGGGCCAACCGCTTTAGTGCCTATCATGTTCTTGGTGGCGTGTTGTACTTCCTTCTTTGTTATTGAGGTGCTAGTTATATATCTTGTCGTGTGTCACTTATAATTCGTGGGGGCTCTGGTATCCTTACAGAGTTTTTCTATGTGTTCTCATCCTAGGAGCTGTTGTGCGTGGTTCGATATAATTTTCTCTTCCTTAGTTTTTATAATTGAGGGTGCATTTCTTTTCGTAATTGCCGTTAGTTCTTTTTGTGAAGATTGATAATTTCGTATCGTTTTTTGGAGCCTTTCAATTTCTTTGCATTTGTCAAACAGGTACTCTCCTTTTGCCTCTCAGATCATTCTTCTGATCTTTCGATTAATCTTGCGTGATCGCTTTTGCTTTTCCGCCTTATTTCCATAAAGGTTAACTTCCGAGCAAAGCGGCTCTGACGTCACTAAGGTAGCGATACTGACGCGGCGACATAACGATAGTATTATGCACTATGGAAACGTATGAGGCACAATTGGAGTGCAGCGACACTGACGCACTGAAGGTGAGCGCATCAGTGGCGCTGCGCTCGAATGGCGCCTCATACGTTTCCATAGAGCATAATACTATCGCCATGTCGCCGCGTCAGTATCGCTGCGTTAGTGATGCCAGAGCCGCTTTGCTCGGAAGTCTACCTTAAGTTGTAATATTTATTTCGTCATTCTTAGGTGTTGTAGGATTAATTTGTCAGATCTTAATAAAACTTTACTTCTTTCCAAGAGGGCACCTTAGCCGGCGCGAGTGGTGTAGAGGTGACTACACCAGAGGTGACTCGTGGCTTCATGTTAGAGCGCTAACTAACAAGTATAGAGGGACCGAGTTCTATCCCCAGCGCCGGCCGCATTTGTACCAAAAGACAATGAGAAAAATATTAATTAGCGCAATTTACAAAAACAACTAGGTTTCTGGGCCTATAAGTGAATGTGAATGCAAAATACACTAGGCCACAAGTTGGCCGCAGTGTTTGAAGGGTCGGCAAACCCGGCATCCACATCGGACCAAACTTTTAAGAAAAAAAAAAAGAAAAAAAAGAGGGCCCCTTTTATGGTTTCCCATTTTTTGTTGGAGCTATCTAGTTAGGTTTCTCTAGCTATTGCCTGGATACTCGCGTTTACACCCTCTTTAGTTTGTTCTTTTATTCCTACTTTAGTTTCTTAACCCATTGAACTGAAATTTATTTTCGTCCACCACTGCTCAGGCAGACAATTTAATTTTCTTAGTTTTAAGAGGAGGGATTGATATAGAAACTTACGATTCAGTTGCTCAAATAATTTGTTATTATTAAAAATAATATTTGTTTCACACATTTATTTGAATGTTTATTGTTATATATACATATAAGAACATAATTAGTGTGGTACTAATAAACTTCAAGTGTATGGTACTTCTCAAAACAATCCGGAATATGCAGTGCTATTTGGCATCGTTTGCATTGACAGCTTGTTTCACTCCTAATTTTATGCTTAGCACATGCATGACATCTTCTTGTAGGGTGTTGTCTATTAGGGGTCGGTGGGATGTGTGCCGGAAAATGCGACCACTTTTTTGCTTGCAATCGAAGCGGTGTATCACTATATGAAGGACGTCCACGTAAATTGTAGTTAGGTAGTGACACTTCTTTTAGCAACTCTTCTACGACGTTCAGACGAAAGCTGGTATGCTTGGTTTTCTTTGTTTTCATTCAAAATATGGGCATTCAGGAAAGCCATATCAAACATATAAAAACATATTTTCCTGTATCCTCTTACAAATTTGTGCATCTCGGAGAAGCATGCCAGTAGTTGATCTAGTCTGTCCACACCTCCCATCCCACGATTATAATGGAGCTCGGTTTTATGATGCTTTCTTGAATATCACATCGCTTTTGTTTCTTATTTTTCCTGTACCAACCATATTTGCATTTGAATGTTTTGTGTTTAGCATGAATATGTCTTTTTTAACGCGCGATCTCAGTGCCAGTAAGCCGCGAGAAGAGCGGATTCGAACTTCTCCCTTTTTCAATATCAATGATGATAGTACTTTTGCCTTATTTTTTCTGAATGTTCCAACATTTTACCTCTTTCCAGCAATTTGTGATATAAATTTGGCGAGGAGTACCAATTATCGAGATATAAAGTATATCCTTTTCCTAGAAGAACTTGAGCTAATTCCAATAGGACACTTTCAGATACGGATACACCAATGTCCAACGATTTGTTTTGACCGACATATATTTTAAAATCGACACAATATCCTGAATTGGACTCGCACAATTTATAGAATTTAATTTCAAACCTCTTGGAAGTGATAAACTGGACAAAACTTAACTTTCCTTTAAATTTCATAAACGATTTCCTCAACCCTCAATAATTTCTGGCGAGTGAAGCTCGTCATAGTCAGTTTGTTAAAGAAAGTTCATGACGCTGGACTCGTCATTTCAGTTCAGGGGGTTAAGTTAAAACTTTGCATAGCCCTTTCGGATTGTGGTCCGACGACGCATCGGCTCCAGGATAAGTTTTAACTGATGTAAATCAGTTTATATAGCGCTTTCTAATTAGGATGTACAGTATAATCTTGATAATCCGGCGGATGGTTAATGCGACACGTTCCGTAATCCGGCGCTCAGGGGAAACACGTGTCTTTTCTTTACGCTGCCCCGCGCCGGATATGAACCTCGCGCACAGAAGAAATAAAGTCAAAAACACCATTCTTTTTACTCTGAAAACTTGATTACCGGTTCTGAATAAACTAACTCCACTCTACAATTGTCTTACTATCTGGTCCAAATTTGCACATATTTTTTTGTATATACACGTTTACCTATACAAGGTGGGCCATTGAAAAAGAAACAGAGGAATTTTTGAATAGTAAAAAAAGGATTCTCAAAAAAACGCTCGGACATGTCAAATTTGTTTGTAAGGGGGACCTTTTACATGAAAATTTGTAGCCAAATCACTTAACCTCTCCGCGGTGGGACCACTACCCCTAAAATTTTAAATGGCATGATAGGGTAAGTTATGTTACCTCGTTTGAAAGCCCGTTAAGCCCTGAATACTAAACGGCTAACAATTTCTAAATCTATCGGTTTGTTTTCGAGATTTTTAATTTCAAGTTATGAATTTGTACACCGTGACCCACCGTGCCATTTAAAATTATAGGAGTTATGGTCCTAGAGTGAAGGGGTTAAGTGATTTGGCTACAATTTTTTTTGTAAAAGGCGTCGCCCTCACAAACAAAGTTGAGGTGTCCGAGCGTTTGTTGAAAATTAATCTTTAACTATCCGAAAATCGCTCTGTTTCGTTTTCAATGGAACACCGAGTATAGATACATATTTTATTCTTTCTGAAATAGCATTGTACATAAAATATGTAAAATTGTTATTGTTTTAGTCATTGTACATAAAATATGTAAAATAGTTATTGTTGAATCCTGATTATCCGGAAATTTTTGACAATTCGACGGTTGTCTGTGTCGGATTATCAAGATTATACTGTAGTCGATTTTGTTTCTAATCATCTTGTTTTTGGTATGAGGAATAGAAATATTTAAATCTTATCAAAGTTAATAATGATGGAAAATTATAAGTTTACTTGTCAAATAGCTACAACAAACTTTTATAGTTCGTTTCAAAAACAGCATTACTTATTAGATGATCAAATTCTTCAGATTCCTTTATTAGATTTTCAGGAAAATAAAACTCGTTAAACGAAAATTTGCAATAGAACTTTTCATAGTTATTTTTTTGTGCGCATGCGTCAAGTTTCGAAATGTACATCAAAAAGTGCGCTTAAGTAACCGTAAAAAGGTCTATCATTCAAAATTATTGTTGCCGATAGCTACACCATGGTATCAATAACGTTTCACAATAGCACAGAATCATAGTATTAAATACAACAAACATATAATCAAAATCACCCGTCTAATAAGAGTAACAAGAAGTAATTATAGTAGACAAATTGGAATTGTGTTGGATGTTGAATACACCGTGCAGTGAATTTTTAAATTGACTTGCAATGATATACATTTGGTGTGTGGCCAAACGAAAACTCGATCTATTTAACTGTAAGATTATATTATTATTATTCAAATAGTACATACAGTATAATCTCGGTAATTGGGCCTTTGAATAATCGGACGACACGTTCAATAATCCGGCGGTCTGGAGACCGCTCGCGCTCTTCCTTTCCACCACTCTTTCTGATAATCCGGCGGTTGTCTGGTCCCATCGGATTAAGTATCGGATTACCGAGATTATACTGTATTAATTTATTAATTGTTGTAAAAAGATCAGTGTTTTTTTATTCCTAAATGTAAATTTTACGAAAAAATATTTAAAAATATAATACCTGTACAGGAACGTTATTAACAACAGCAACTGGACTCATAGGCATATAAACAACGGATGAAGGGCTTTCCAAGTTTCCCTGAGTTTTGTTCGCACTCGTCGGTGCTATTGCTACTTGCAAGGGTTGCAAAATGTCTACTTTTTGTGTAGCATTTTGTTGTTGTGGAGCTGCAGCAATTTTCTTAAAAATAAGTTCAATTAAACCTGTTTTCCTATCTCTTATTGCCTATAAAAAAACAAATAAATGCTCATATATAAAAAACGAGTGAATAATAAAAAAAACCTTAAAGAGAAAAATAATCATAAAATAAAAACTATAACTATTTTTAATATATAACTACATATAAAATAAATAAGAAAAAAATGTTTTTTCTTTGTGCGAATTTTTTTTCCAAATTTTTGTAACAAATTCCAAATTATTTTCCAAAAAATCTTTATAATTAATTAACAAAAACTGAAATAAAAAGTTAAAAATAATTATAATAAGCGTAGAATTAGTGCTTAAATAAAGATTGAAGTTATTTTTATAAATTACATGTATATTATTTGGTCTTTTATAAAATATGTAAATTACAATAACATGAGGGGAATCATAAATATACGACTAGTATGTTAAAAAAATAACTTTTTCTAAATAAAAGTTATTCAATTCCTTTTCAAATCAAATTTTAAGAAAAAAATGAATATAATATCAAAATTAAAAAGATTTTGGTTTTATCTTTTGATAGTTTTGAACTTTGATTTTGAAAAGTGGTTTTTTAATTGTCTAAAATTACATTTATTAAAATTATTATTAATATTATTTGGATATTATTTTGATGAGAAAATAAAACGATAATATGTTGATATTGTTTTAAGACATTTTCATTAATAATTTTTTTTTTAATTTTTGAATGAATATCTATCTCACTTCATTCCCTTCATAACTCTCACTTCATTCCCATTACTCTATTGATATCATTAATATGCACATACGTTTTATTTTCCATTTTAAATCAAATTGTATTTCCGGACAGAAGGACCTTGTGGTCGATAGCCCTTTATATAATGTATACAGTATACAATAAATATATTCTCTCTGTATATAGAACTCCAAAAATATTCCCAAAATAATTTAAAACAAAATTATTTAATACTATTTAGTTTTATTTATTTCGAAACTTTAAAGTTTATTAAACTATAATAAATATAAATAATTAATAACAATTATAAAAATTAATATTTTTTTCTTGAAAAATTCAATTAATTGTACCTTAAAAAACAAATCTATTATACCTTGGGTTAATAAAAATATTCGTTTTTCAAATGGTTAAATATGAAATCCAATAAATCATTGCACAATTCACAAAGAACGAACATTAATTTACTTTAATATCATACGTAAAAGCATATTATCGAAAATCGTATAACATTGACATTGACTTACGCATGTAACAACAAATTCCACATCAAACATTTGCATGATATTCAAAGCAATAAAGGTGATACTCTAAGGATACATCCATAAAATTTCCAACGTTTTGTATTACAAAATATATTCCTTCTAAAGGCAACACGAATTTCAAAGAAAATATATTCCAAACAACAAAAATGATATGTTTTTTTACCATATATCAATGATACTTAGTCCCTGAAATCGTTACCGACATGCACACCATGCTAAGAAAAACCAATCACACAAACATTAGTATCATTAATATAATAAATTATAATAAGAATAAGAAAATAAAACTTTGAATATCATTTTTTTAATTCATGTGATTTACAACATATATCACTTGATATAAAAGTTTTTTTTGTCTTTATAATATATTAAAATATAATATATTATGTAATAATTCAGTTCAATATTTAAATATTTTCCACATAATCTATAACAAGGTAAAATACCTATAACAGCAATTCCAAACTTTTTTTTTTATTATTATTGAAAATACTTTTGCGTAGACAAATTTCATGCTCAATCTTTGGAACTAAAATAAGCGTAACGTGAACAAAATTATCTTAAAAGTCTTAAAATTATTAAAAGAGATTTGAAGAGGCGTCCTTTCTCAAATACATTACAATATTCATAGAAAATGTATTGTCTATTATAACTATTTCTGAAAATAAACATAAGCGTAGAACAACTGTGGATGCTTTTTTGAACACTTTAATCCGTTGAACTATCTATAAAATTTGTTAATACTTTTATTGTAATATTTCAGACTTCAGGCAAAAATTTCTGTGAAAATTTCTGGAAATCTTAGAAGCCAATTTACAACTTATTCTATCGAATAACTATCGAATACTTTGGACGGACTCTAAATTCATAGTTAGTCTTAATAAGTCTTTAACACTCAACTGTGGCAAAATAAGTCTACTTGTCAAAAGGCTACAAAAATATCTGTTCGGAATCGTAAAAACTTATATAAAAGGCTACTTAATGGAATGAAAATAATGGAATGTATATTGGGTATTGGAATAAATAAATGTCGTAATTCTAATACTATAAGGTCTAACACTAATATCAAATGATTTCGAAGATATCATAAGCACTTAATATTTAATAATTGTTCATTCCGATTGATTGAGAATAAGTAAGTACATAACCTAGATTAAGATAACACTTATTTTCAGACTGATCTAACAAAGATAAATACTTTTAAAAGAGTTTTAACTGACTAGGGAATGTTTTTGATTTTCATCAATCAAAGAGTGAAATATTAAAGTAAATATCAAAATTAATAAACAGTAGTTTTATCAAATGGGATTATTATATGGGCATTCATTAAATCAATTTAGTCTAATAGTAGTCGTTATATCCGAGTTTCTTGGCACAAAATACTTGGACCTAGTGGAGATAAAATATTTTGAAATGATTTTTCAAAAATGATATTTAATAATGGATGTTAAGTGTTTTTAATTGCTGATAAAGGGTTGTTTGGGCCAAGGGATTGTAATTGACTTAATAGTTATTTTCCTAACAAACTTGACTAACATGACTGTTTTCCATACTTGTATTTTGGGGTTGTTTGAATTAAGAATTTGTTGACTAAAGGGTCATTCGAACTTAGGGGTTGATTTCGAATTTAGGGCGGATTTTTTTAATAGCTAAAACGTAGCGATTTTGTATCAAAATTTAACAAGAAAATTTGGTTACGAAAACGGTGACTTTTTTTAATCAAAATTTGGGTTCGAAATTTTCGTTTTTTTTTTTTAAGATTTACTGAATTAAGAAATTGTAGGTGTTCTTTGGACTACGAATTTGTAACTGACTAAATGGTAGCGACCTTTTTAGCAAATCAAATAACAAAATTTTGGAAAGATAACTAACGTGTTTTCCATACTTACAACAATAAGTAATGTTATGTTATATAGGAAATATTTGTTGACTGGTGCTTTGAATGGGGTTGTCTGAATTAAGAAATTTGTGATGTAGTTTGCATGAGCAATATAAAACACAAAATGCTTAACAGCTTAAAAAACAATCACAAATGTTTTGGTAGATATTTTACGTTTGGAATTACTGGCACAAAACAAAATATTAATATATAAAAAAAACTGCCATAACAGCCTTAAACAAGATGAACGTTCACATTTCAAGTTGACAAAAAGTTCTTGAGAAAAAGCTTCCTATTATTGAGAATCACTTGTGTTTTATTGAGAAACCATTTTACTAATCCTTCGTCTTCTCAGTTTTTGTCCTATTGGGCAATGGAAGCTTGGAATAGCTATGTTCCTCATAAATGCCATCCGAAGCTTTTAAATTCTCTTTTGGCGGGGAACAACTATTATTGGTTAACGGAAGATCCTTCACAAAAAGTATGTCAAGATATTTCTCCAATGGAACATTTGATAAAGGGAGCAATTGATCTGATGGTATTTGGTACAAATCGAATAACTCTACATTATCATCAGGTTTTATGCCAAGCTCTCCAACGTTCAAATCCATTGGCGGACAGTTACGTCGGTATTGTGCCTTTGCACAACGCATTTTCAAGAAAAATACTTGGTAAGTGTGTGCAAAACGAGAAACGTAAAATGTAGCCTTCAGACCAATTCCCATCAAATAAACAGCAATTTCGAACTTAATCAGTCCAAATAAATAACTATAATATTCAGTTTCGTTAAAAATAATTATAGGCTCGTCTCTACGTAATTTTTTGTGTAGAAAGATGCTTTTCTTTTGCGAGAGATTCGTCTAGGTGGAAAAAATATATTACTTATTTCGATGCATTTATATGAATACATACGATTTTAGTAAACTTACAAACTCATTCCGCGTACCTTTGTCGTTTGGCATGATGGTCTTACGCCACACAGTTTACTGTCCTACAATATAGATCTTATTTTACAACAAGGCACGGTGTTACAAGAACTCCTTCGTAATCTTTATATAAGAACACACAGAATCATTAAGTGACAGGTTCTATAAAGAGATTAAACCCTAAATCTCATTTAGTGCTATTACAGGTCAATCAGAACAAATCAAATCAAAAATAAGACGCTAAAACAATTGGTAATAATGCATTTGGTTAACCCAATTATAATAGAAAAAGCACTTCGTTTTTAAACGAAGTTGGATCAAAATATTGATATGATTCAAATATTGTTTACCAAAATTACTACTCGTAAACTTAATTTACTAACGTTATTTACCCTATTTCATTATATCATTGCATTTTATTTTTTGTATAAAATAAAACATATTTTTAATTTAGATGAAAAAAAAACTGGTAAATTATTGTCATAAGTAAAAAATGTTTCCCTGTGAAAGCTAAATTTCAATATAAAATCGAATTAAAATTAAAAAAAAAATAGATAACACTGTATCTAGTCTGACATAACTAGAGATAATCTAACACTTAGTTAAGGAATCAATGGAGTTGGATTATGTCTATTTAGTTAACAGTAAGACTAATATTTCAAACGTTGAATGCTACGTTAAAATACGAGTTATCACGTTGTTTGGCAGTCAACTAGGGATTGCAATCCGGTGTCATTTTCAATCCGGCAGGATCCGGCCGGGTCGATGGAATTAAATCTAACATAATAAACTTTACTTAATCTACTGAGATCACAACAATTAGCTATTTGAGCATGCTAACAAGTCTTATTCTTATATTCATGACAGACATCATGCTGAATCTGTATAATGAAATATAATATCAATTTAAATGTTTACTAGTTTAATCAACTTACTATAAATACCGTGTTTGCCGGTGCATACGGCGCACCCTAAAATTCAATCTACTTTTTGTGCGCCTATAACGCAGACCTATGTTTTAGAGCTCAACCTCGTCTACATTGATCTGTCGCTGTCTTATTTTTAAAAATAATAAACAGTTTATGATTTTCAAAAGTTGGTCTTTTTGGAGAAATTCAAGGTTATTAGATTTCCAAAATTCCTCCAAATAATTTCACAGTAGAAAAAATAGCGAGTCTATGAATGTTAATTTTGTCTAAACCTCATCTTCATTGATCTGTGGCTGTTTTATTTTTTATAATACTAACAAAAGAGTATTATGTTATCAAAATTTGGACTTTTTGGATTAATTTGTGGTTCTTAAATTTTCAAAATTCCTTCAAATAGCAGTCAGCAAAATAGTGAGAGTCTATAAATGTTAATTTTGTAAAATTTCAACCTCTTCTTCATTGATATGTCGTTGCCTTATTGCCTTAATTTTCACAATATTAACAAATTGGTTTTAGATATTCAAAATTTGGACTTTTTGGAGAAATTTGTAGTTTTTAGATTTCCAAATTTCCTCCAAATAGTCGCACAGTGAGGAAAATAGTTTCAACTTAAAATTTCAACCTAATCTTCATTGATTTGTCGCTGCCTTATTTCTCAAAATACTAACAAATAGGGATTGCAATCCGATGTCATTTTCAATGCGGCCGCATCGATGAAAATAAATCTAACATAATAAATATTGCCGGTGCGTAATGCACTCCCTAAAATTCAACCTACTTTTTGTGCGCCTATAACGCGGACCTATATTTTAGAGGCAATTTTTTTGGAAAAAAGATGCGCGTTATACACCAGCAAATACGCTAATTATTTAAATTATAAGTTAATTATCACAAAATTGTGGTTTTGGAAAAACGATGTGGCGCCATGCGCATCACGCGTTTAAAGTACCTACTTATGCAACAGCGTGATTATTTTACAAAAAATTAGCATCACAGGATTCGGTGACCGGATACGACATATTGGTACCAGAGCCGGTAAACGTTTAGTGATGCCGGATCTGCCGGATTACCGGAACCGGTTTTCCGGATTGCAATCCCTACAGTCAAAGTTTTAAGCTAAAAAAGTCTCAAGAAATTCAATTTGCCTAATCTGTTTTTATCAAGATTTGGTTGCGGTCAATTTGGATAATATTACGAATATTATTTAAAGAAAAAATATCCATAAATTAGATTGACGAATATTTAGAATTGTTTAAATATTTTTTGACTGTGCCACTTGCGCGGTTGGTCTTTTTATATTTTATTTATATATTTTAAACCTATAAACGGGCCGATTCTGTAAGAAAAACTTTAAAAGTTAATTGAAAAGAAAAATTTCGGCGTTAAAATATCTTTATTTCCGCTAATTTAATAGAATATAATTTAATAGAATTTTAAAAGTAAATAAATAAAATAATAGAGCTTAGTCTCCACCAGTATCTCTATTATTTTATTGGTAATTTTTTATTATTCGCGGAAATAGAGAAATGTTAACGGTGTATTTTCAATCAACTTTTAACGTCTCTCTTGCAGAATAACTGCACGATTAACTATTACTATATTATTAACTTAACTATTATTCGAAATTTCAAACAATATTTCCACAAATAATAATAAAAAAAACATTTCTGTTAATAGAAAATATAAAACATAATAACAAAATTTATTAAAAACGAAAAATAGCTTGAATATATAAATATATTCAACCTGCTCGTAGCTCTATAATATTAAGACTATGAACAAATTCCATGTTGAAACAACTACGTCCTGGCTAATATCACATAGAATATTGAATTATACAACAGGCATTTGCATGTTATTAGTAGCCCCAGTACATTTTCATGTCACTAACAGCGCTAGACTAATAACCTTGTTTTTCAGATCATTTCTTTGTATTTAAATTAAATACATGTTTCGTGATTTATCTCTCAGCTTAACATTTTTGTTAATTGTAAAATGGAATACTTATGGAATGCACAGGTGTTCAAGCTAATGTAAGTCTATTTCAATTTATGATTAAAAAAACTTTATTTCTTATGTGCAGGAGGTTTATATCCGGCGCGGGGCAGCGTAAAGAAAAGACAGGTGTTTCCCCAGAGCGCCGGATTACTGAATGTGTTGGATTAACCAACCGCCAGATTATCAAGATTATATTGTATAACCATAATTAAAGGAGTATTATTAATTTTGATTATAAATATTATTTTGAAAACATTTTCATTATATTGAAATTTTTTATCTAATGTAAGATTTATCCCTCCATCCCCCTTGTCAGAAAAAGTAAGAAAAACTTGAACACCTCGTACCCTAAACCTGCTTACATAATACTTGAGTACATTAGTAGTCCCAGTACATTTTCATGTCACTAACAGCACTAAACAAATAACATAGTTTTTCAGATCATTTCTTTGTATTTAAATTAAGAGAATAGCCACCTGCAGACGCGTTTAGAGATTTATTTCTCATCTGCGCAGCTTAGCATTTTTGTTAATTATAAATTGGAATATACTTATGGAATACTCAGGTGTTTAAGCCAATGTAAGTCCATTTCAATTTACGATAAAAAAAGCAAAGCTGCACTGAAAATAGATAAATCTCCAAACGCGTCTGCAGATGGCTATTTTCTTAATTTTAAGGAAGTTGGAGCGTAACTAATGAGTCAAAATAGTGATATAAAAGTATAATAGTAAAATAGTGATTGTTGGTTTTTTCTATATTTTCATTTATTCTAATAGTTATTAAAATTCATTATTTTTATTTATAATAACAAATTTAAAAATTAGTAATTATTATTTATTTAATAAAATAGAGTTATTAAATGACTTCTATTATGGTTATTTTTGACTTATACGGTGTAATAAAAAGATCTGGCAACAGCGCTTTATTGGTTCTTGAAAGTTTATAGTACACAGAGAGAGAAAAGAATAGTAATTGAAACGAGTGAAGTGTATTTTTTTCTCTATATAACTATTTTGCACGTTGTTTGGCAGTCAACGTGTTAAGCTAAAAAAGTCGCAAGAAATTCAATTTGCCTAATCTGTTTTTATCAAGATTTGGTTGTGGTCTATTTAGATAATAATATAAATATTATTTAAAGAAAAAATATCCATAAATTAAATTTAGGAATATTCAGAATTGTTTAGATAAACATTTTTTGACTGTGCCACTTTTGACTCATACGGTGTATTAAAAAGATCTGACAATTGCGCTTTCATTGTGTCTTGAAAGTTTATAGTACAGAGAGAGAAAAAAATAGTAATTGAAACGAGTCGAGCGTATTTTTCTCTCTATATAACTATGTTTCCACCTTTTTCTTTTCCCTCAGTTGTTCCCGTGACGTTGCCAAACCATCCGTCATGTGAATTATTGTCGATAAACAAGATTCAAAATAAAAAGTTTAACTTCAATTATTCAAATAATTACATCGGTAACGTCAGCTTTTTTAATGTTATCGTGTTTTACAATTATCTAAGTTTATTATATATAATTTTTTATTCCTTAGTTTCAAAATTAATTTCGAAAAAATAAATAAATACACGACGGAAGCTTGTCAGCCATAAGAGCCTGTGTATAAGAATTGAAAAAAAATTCCAAAATTTGAGAGGACATAAATAAAGTATTGATCTGCATGTATAAAAAGTTTCAAAGCTTAAACTTATAAAAAATATTTGGACATGGGATTCACTCGAACCTCCTTAAATAGAAAGACATGATGACATGTGCTGTTAGTGACATGAAAATGTACTGGGATTAGTAATAACATGCAAATGTCTGTTGTATAATTTAATATCCGGTAATTACGTATTAACGCCACCACCGCTATATATTGGATCGAGAGTTCGCGCTACCGCGCGTATGTTGTCTTGATTTATCTGTCCGCTTCGCGGCGGGCAACCTAATCTAACCGGGGTTAAAAAATATAGTATAAGAAGTATTTTGAGTTTTAAAAATGTTTCAATTTTAAATAAAATGCTTTATTTTATGATTTATCATAAAAATTTTAGGTGTAGATTAGCAGCATTTAACAATGTAGCGGTGGTGGCGTTAATACGTAAGTACCCAATATCCTGTGTGATATTTAGCCAGGAAGTAGTTGTTTCATAGTTGCTTCAGTAGTTGTTCAGATTTTTATATATTCAAGCTATTTTTCGTCTTTAATAAGTTTGAAAAATTTAAGACTTTGTGACAGCAAAACTAATTATAAAAAACTACTATTAATTGAAACTACCATTAAAAACTACCATTAATTATGAAAACTACTAGTTAATTAAGAAAACTAATTAATAAAAAAAACCTCACCCAATATTCCACAAAATATTACAAACAGTAGATATTTAACAAATGATTCACATTCACAGAAAACTTGCGAGCTCACTGACATGAGATTGAAACTGAACGCTACTAACAAGGGGACCCCCCGGACGCGTAATCACCGATTTGGCCCAAATTTACAGTATATGTAGGACTTGACTATAAATGAAAGTGACGCAAGCGGGAGGACCAGATGGCCAAGCGTTAAAAAACATAACTCATTTTTTACGCGGACCGGTAAGTTACCGACAACTCATAAGTCCGCTATGTTAGCGTGAATTTCAATGGCCGGTTAGCGCATCGGTAAGAGCTCGGCTTTATAGTACGAGGATCGCTGGTTCGATTCACCGTGGGGACGCTTTTTTTCTTACAATTTTTAAAATGACTTTCTTTAATTGATATTATTGGTGGAACCCGGAAGGAAAAGTGCAAAACCATTGATACCTGGACGTATGATCGCTTCATAGAAGGGCGGAAAAGTTGCCAACAAGTAACCACGAGGAACCTGCAACAATGGGCACTTGCTGCTGCCAGTTTATTTGTGGCGCAAGTATCGAAAAAATAAAATAAAGAATAATAACAATAATAGTAATAATAAAAGAAAGCAATTTTATGAATTAACCGTTGAAGTTATAAAGACACAAATAATAAATATTAATATTAATAAAATAATTAAATTGACAAATTAATAATTACAATTAAAAAGTTAAACAATATTAAATAATAATATTAATTAAAGAAAGTCATTTTAAAAATTGTAAGAAAAAATAAGCGTCCCCACGAGGAATCGAACCAGCGATCCTCGTACTATAAAGCCGAGCTCTTACCGATGCGCTAACCGGCCATTGAAATTTACGCTAACATAGCGGGCTTATGAGTTGTCGGTAATTTACCGGTCCGCGTAAAAAGTGAGTTGTTTTTTTAACGCTTGGCCACCTGGCCCTCCCGCTTGCGTTATTTTCATTTATAGTCAAGCCCTACATATACTGTAAATTTGGGCCAAATCGGTCATGACGCGTCCGGGGGGTCCCCTTGTAAGCTAAACAATCGACATTAGCGATGTAGTCGTTTGTTTTTTGTAGCGGTGCGGTGTAGTTAATCCCTTGACGAGAATAAAGTGTGTAGCTTATAATATGGGATATGTGCCTCGGACCATCTATTTTATTTCTTTCTCAATTTGCTCAAAATAATTGAAAAAAATAGTGTTTTTGGTTTCATTCAAGTATTACGTAAGCAAACTTTGAATGATTTTAGAACCCCGCCACCCATGTACTCTCTCTCCCCCTTCCCAAGATTTTTTTTTTAATTATAAGGATTTATTTCTAATAAGAAATATAAAAAGAAATTCAGTTAGTATATTATTCAGTCATAATCTTGGTAATCCAATATATGGGACCAGACAATTGCCGGATTATTACGATTAAAACAAAACACAATCAACAAAAAATAAAAAACCATCCTACGGAACTTAAAACAATCGGAACACAGCCTGAATATATAAATATATTCAACCTTTCCGGACTCTATATCAATTACTGAGTCTTTTTAGGACTACCAAAACAAATCTCATGTGAAATTTGTCAGTTATTTAATAGCTTTCAGTCCATATTCGTGGAACTCAACAAAAACCATACAAATATTTTTATGGTTCTTGACATTATTTCTTCTGTGCGGGAGGTTTATATCCGACGCGGGGCAGCGTAAAGAAAGGACACGTGTTCACCGAGAGCGCCGGATTACTGAACGTGTCGGATTAACCAATATTATACTGTATAACCATAATAAAAGTTATATAATTAATTTGGATTATTAATATTATTTTGAAAACATTTTCATTATTTTGTAATTTTTTATCTTAAGTAAGATTTATAATATCCCCTCCATCCCCCTTGTCAGAAAAAGTAAGAAAAACTTGAACACCTCGTCTCCTAAACCTGCTTACATAATACTTGAGGGTGTGCCCTTTAGTCAAGTTGAAAAAAAAAGCAATTTGCTTTATATTCTAAGAAAATGAAAAAATAAATAAAATTTCATCTTGATTAATTTCCCAGTCAAAGGATTAAACGAGCTCTGTGACTAGTTTTATAAATCTAAACGTGAACAAGCTGCTGCAAATAAAGTTAATGTGTAAAAGCTAAAGATTCTGATGGACTATGTCAGGCCCGGAAACCTGTAGCTCTTGAAGTGGAACCTTGCAACAAAAGCTTTACGACCCCTGGTCTAGTTTCCGACCCTGGTTTAGTTACCGACCCCTGGTTTAGTTTCCGACCTCTAGTCTAGTTTCCGACCCCTGGCTCTTCAAGTGGAACCTTGGAACAAAAGGTTTCCGATCCCTGGCCTACTAGTTAGATTTTTTTAATTAATTGAACTAATTAGATTACTTGTAAAATTTAAACGGCATTGACTAATTTGTTAAATTGTCCAAAATATTTCATACTTTTTCATTTTTGAACTTTGAAACAATTATTACCAATATGCTTAAAATTTGTCTATTTTAAACCAATTTGTCTAATTTATGTTACTTAAAATAATAAATCTTTGCGTTTCAATGATTTCTTGTTTAAGTTTGGCGTCTTAAGATACATTTAAGATGCACATAAAATTTTGAAAATGTTAAAAAATAGTGTTTGAATAAATTTGTGTGTTTTTTTAATGCTTGTGAGATAATGATTAATCTCTTTCATAGAATTATTTTGTCACCCAACGATATAAAGCAAAAAAATGTATACATAGTTTAATGCAATGCTTTGCTTTAATATTAAGAGATAATATGTATAATAATAATTCCCCTCAGATATTTAAGCAACAAAATATTTGATTAAAATATGCATTTGAACAAAACTAAAAACACTTCGGACGCAATCAATACTTACAACGAACGTAGGAACAGTTCGATTCGTCGTTGAGGTAGTTAACGCATCCTTGCTGGTTTTTGTAGGTTCACTTGCAGGACCCAAATCAAAGAAAATTTGTTGGAATTCTTTCGATTTACTGGAATCCCTACGGGGTACACCCTAGAATAAATATAATTTCTATTTACACTAAAAATTGGAATAAAATTATGCAAGCTGGTCAACAGATACAGATTGCTTTCGCCATGTACTAACTAACAATAAACTAAATAAAATTGGATATAGCTAAAATTGAATGGTGGCACCTTTGTACACTTTTAGTGGTCCATTAGTAAGGCGTACTATTTAGACATTTTAGAGAAAATTGCAATTTTCTCAGTCAAAAGTCTCAGAAATTTTCCGTGTCAAATGTATACATTTGCGTTGCGTCAACGTGTATAAGATGACGGTGGCGGAGTGGTTAAGTCCAAGCTCCGTAATTGCTGGATCAGTGGATCTAGTCCCAGACATCGTTTTCTTTTTTTCAACGCTGCTCATATTTTTCTTATAAATAACAATTCAAAGGTAATATAACGAATAAATACGTGTATTTGTATGCATTTTGATTCCAATGTTATTTGGCTGTTTACTGAATTTTATCAATAAAAACATGGTGCTTTGACCTGCAGCAACGGTTTCGAAGGAATAAGGGGAGGGCATCAAGCTTGGAAATCCCAAGTCAATCAACTTAAATAAAGGTTTGACAATTAATAACTCCATTTAATAATACAAAGTAATAAAGTAAATTAATCATAGGATGTGCTTACGATATTACAAGGTGCAGGGTGATATTCGTCATACAAACTCGAAAAACATAAATTACAACGACATCTACTACATCGAATGAATGCATTTTTCCTGCATGCACAAGGAGTTGTCAGAGTTTGTATGGAAAAACAAACCTCGTTTACAATCTCAAAAATGCCTCTTTCTTCAACTTGGATGCAAACCATGGATACGCAACATATAACTATAGAATGTATTTTGATAGCATCTTCACGAGAAGCAATTTCTCGCTCGTTTTCGATTAGAGAACACACATTCTGAGACACACAGATGACGACAAAGCAATGGCCAAGTACAAGAGAAAAGAAAGAAAAAACAAAATCCCCAAACAAAAAGGAAAAAAAGAAGAAAATAAGAAGCATAAGAACAAGAATTGTGTCGAGGAAAGTAAGAACGAAGTTAACACCTGAAATAGCAAACGAAATGACCAAATACAAACTAAAAATACTGACGCTGCAGGAGGTGAGATGGAAAAGTGAAGGAAGAAGAGACAGAAAGAACGCTATACTACTCTGGAGAAAATAAACAGAGGAAAAATTGTACCGCATTCATGGTCAAGAACTATGGGAGAAGGAAAATAATCCAATTCAAAGCAGTGAACGGCAAAATAGCATACATAATAATAACGATAGTCAACGTATATGCGCCCCCGGAAGAAACGGAGGAAGACACTAAGCTGGAATTTTATGACAAGCTCGAAGAGATCTGTGAGGAACCACCCAGAAACGATATTCTAATTATAATCGGCGACTTTAAAGGGAAAATCGGGGAAAAAGCCTTAAAACCGAGACGCTGCAACGAATATGCAACCTAGCAGCAGCAACAAACACATATGTGGCAAGCACAACATTCAAACACGAGAGAGAACATAAAATAATATGGATGATACCAGGAAGAACATCTGTTCCAAAATAGGCCACGATAGAAAACCAAATAGGCCACGTGCTCATTTAAAAAAAAATTGAAGAAAACAATGCACGACGTTAGATAGTACAGAGGAGCCAACGCAGACACAGATCATGTGCTTGAAATAGCAAAAATTAAAGAAATAATATGGGGTGTGTAAGCTGGCCACCTACATGCACGTACTAATAACGAAAGTATGGGACAAAGAAACAATGCCGAGCGCATGGGCACAAAGCATCACTTGCCCAATATACAAGAAAGGGGGACTATTATGGACGAACTACAAGGGTATCTCACTGCTAAGCAGCCCATACAAAATCTTGATCACCACCATAAACTACAGAATGAAACCGCTGTGCAAACAACTGATTGGGGAACATCAAGCTGGGTTCAGACCAGGTGGGTGCATAACTGACCAACTATTCACCATAAAACAAATGCTCTAAAAAGCATGGGAGCACAATACGCATGTACAACATATTTGTGGACTTCAAACAACTTACGATTCGGTCAACCGCACACAGTTGTACACGACGCATAAGGAACTCGGCATACCAGGGAAACTGGCAACACTCGTACGCATGGCCATGGAAAAGTGTACGGCAAAAGTGCGCGTACAAGGACAACTAACAGAATAATTCACATATGCGCAGGGACTGAAGCAGGGGATGGATTAGCACCGACCCTCTTCAACCTGGCGCTAGAACGGGTAGTCAGAAAAACCGGCATCGGCAGAAACAACCTACTCACTAACAAAACTATGCATATGCCGACGACATCAACATCATGAACCGAACCAAAGCCGCAGCAGAAGAAGCGTACACTCTCCTGAAGGAAGCAGCCAGGGACATAGAGCTGAAAATTAACTTAACAAACACTAAAATGCTAACGCAGGCAAGAACAGCGGTAATGGCGATAACAACACAACACAACTGCGACCAAGTCAGCAGCTTCCGCTTTCTAGGGGTGACCCTTGAAAATAAAGGAAGCGAAGAAGCAGAAATAGGAACAAAACAATTGTAAGACCAATACTCACATATGGCTGCGAAACCTGGGTCTTGGTACACACCAGTGGCAACAAAATAGACATCTTTGAGAGGAAAGTATTGCGTAGAATACTCGGCCCAATCCAAGACGAAAATGGGTACAGACTACGATGCAATAATGAGCTGTACCAGGCCTTGCAGGACCCGCCAGTATCCGCATATGCAAAGATGCAGAGGTTACGATGGGCAGGCCATGTCACAAGAATGGATGAGAAAGGACTGCCTAAACGGGCCCTCCAAGGCAAAAAAGAGACCGAGGGGCAGACCACGGAAACGATGGGAGGACGCGGCAGAAAAAGATGCCAGAGGGTTGCTAAGGATTAGAGGCTGGAAGACGGTAGCAATGGAAAGAAGCGCCTGGAGGAATAAATTGAAGGAGGCCAAGGCCCAACCTTGGGCTGTATAGCCATAGGAGAGAGACAACACGAAGCAAAGAAATACTACAAAAAGAAAAAAGATAGAAGCAAACAGCAAGCACAACAGGAAGCTG
Source organism: Phosphuga atrata (assembly GCA_944588485.1). Classification (NCBI taxonomy): domain Eukaryota; kingdom Metazoa; phylum Arthropoda; class Insecta; order Coleoptera; family Silphidae; genus Phosphuga; species Phosphuga atrata. The sequence continues at coordinate 356,382 of OX155907.1, read as the reverse complement.
CGAATATATCAAACGACAGAACAAGAAAAGAAAGCCTGCCACTAAAATCAGGTAGAAGGAATGAGAAGAACACTTCACGAAAATATACCAGGAAACATAAACACATGATGAGGTAGAATTAACCAGTATGGAAGACGAAGAACCACCTAACTACGAAGAACTCGCGCAAACGATAAAAATGCTAAAACTACACAAAACAGCACACAGTGGGATAAAATTCCAAAAAACTGGCAAAAAACCCGAAAAATAATTTTTTTTTAATTCGATTCCAAGAATGCATCTCATTAGAGAACCCTTGGGACCATCGGATTCCGGGAACTAAAAGAACCAGGTATTGAAAACCAACCCCAACTTTCATATCAAACCAAGCAGATGAGTGTGTAGAATCGTGCGTGCAACAGTTAGTGAAAATACGTGAAACTTTGATTGTGTATTAAACGGTGAAAAAAAATTCGAATTTAATTTTGCAAAATGGCTGAGGCACAGAAAGGTATGTAGAATTTAAATACATCATTGGCTGTAAATAGATTGTTATTGTGTAGCAAGTATTTAAGAATAATTCATAGCAAAAACTACAATGCTTTGAACTCGAAGATTCAAGTTTATGGAAAGATACAAAAAAATGAGGGCAAATGAGTGCTCTAAATTTGCTCAGGTTTGCTTTATTAGACATTTATTGTTTGAGAAAATCAATAATTGGCTGCTACTAGCTGCTACTTTGTCTTCAGTATAATTTTTTATCAAATCATTTATGAAATTGAGAAATTCTCACATTTATATTTTATAATATACCGACTAAATAATCCGTTATTTATGAACAGATTTCGAAAATTCTTTTTTTGTTTGGGAGGGTATACTTCACGATTGGCCCCAATTTGAAGAAAAAAGTCACCCCTGAGGGTGAAAATAGGGGATGAAATTTTTTTGGACACGAATTTTTTTTTAGTGCAGTTTTTGTTTTTGAAACAATTTCTTTGAGGTCGGTTTTTTTATTTTAATATATTAAACTTTATTTTTATTTCAGATTCAAGTGACAAAGGTATTATCTCGAGGAGGGATCTTTTTACTTATTGAAAGGTCGTTTTGGTGACAAAATAAGTGAAATACATATTACCCTGGAAAGTGAATTGAGTAATAAATTGAAATACAATTTTGAGTTGACTGGAAAAAACAAAACTATTTTACGCATAAAGGTGAGAGAAATGCACGTGAAGTGGCAGAAAGTTTCTCGCATAGAAGACAAATTCCTAAATAAATTTAAGCAGTTTTATGGACAATCTTCACTGACAAATCGCTATCGGAACCTTCGCAACAATTGACCTCTTCGGCTAGCCGGGGTCAGCCTTCCATAGCCTTCTCTGGAGCGAGTGAGAGCTTGTTTTTCGTTATTTTTTGAACAACTAAAATTATTTCCTGAAATTATTATATCCTAAAATACATTTTATATCTTAAAACCCGTTCCTATCAAATTGTCAAGATATGAAAACATTTTCTTAGGAAAATGTTCGCCATATTGGATCCGCCATATTGTTTTTGGAAAATAAAACTCGTAATCAGTGCCCGAAAAATCTCGTTCCTGTCAAATTTTCGCAATATGGAAACATTTTCTAAGGAAATGAATGTTCGCCATATTGGATCCGCCATTTTGTTTTTGGAAAAATGGAACTCAAATTCGTAATCAGCGACCCAAAAAACCCTTCTATACCAAATTTGGTGTGGATAGAATGAAACCTTCTATTTATGGCCAGTTTTTTTGGATTTTATCCCACTGTGCAGCAGGGCCAAACGAAATAAATAACGAACTGATAAAAAAGGGAGGAGCAGTGCTAACGCAGAGAATACATAGTCTAATATACAGAATGGAAGAACGGACAAATAATACCAATATACAAAAAAGGAGGCACAACGAAATGCGTCAATTACATTAAAAAAACTAACAGAACTGACAAGGAATAGACTAACACTGTACACGGAATCCAAGGTAGGCCCATACCAGAACGGGTTCAGAGGAGGCAAAATGACAATATACGCCATTCACGTATTGATGCAAATTATAGGAAAAAGCTACGAATTCGGAATGGAGCTACATATGCTATTTATAGACTTCAAACAAGAGTTTGACAGCGTAAAAAGAGAACAACTAATAAAAAATGGAGTAAATGAGAATACCGAACAAGCTGATAAACCTAAAACAAAATGACATTGAGCAACTCAAGCGCAGAGATTATCACAGGAGACGGCAAAATAAATAAGGAGAGCATAGAAAAAGGAGTAAGACAGGGTGGCGGACTATCTACAGTACTTTTTAACATAACGCTAGCAGGCATAATAAGCAAAGTGAGAAACAAGAAATCATTAATACAAAACGAAACACAGATAATTGGTTACGCAGATGACCTTGCACTGGTAGCAACCAGCAAAAAGAGTCTAGACAAAACTATTTCAACAATCAAAAAAGAGGCACGCATAAGAGGATTAATCAACAATGAAAAGAAAGAAAGAATAAGTACATGCATAGTGCACGTACGCATGACTAAGCCACAGAAACAACTAGTCACAATAAGTCACAGTGAACGGAAGGAACGACAGATGTATCGAAATTATCGAAAGAATAAAGGCAGGAAAAACGGCTTTAGTGGAAATGCCATGAGCTACTTAAAAACCTCAGCACAAGCACGAAAATGAAAATCTACAAAACCAGCATAAGAACAGTAACAACATACGCATCAGAGACAATGTCCCTAACCAAGAGACGAAGAAAGAATGAGAATACTGTAAAAAATAATTATAAGAACACTGAGCCCAAAGAAAACACAAGGGCAAGAGCACAGACCACTAAGAAACAAAGAAATAAAAAGTTTCCTAGAAGAGGAAGACATAGTGAAATTCATTAAAGCACGGACGCTTAGCTGGCCATATACAAAGAAAAACCAAAGACACCATTACGAAGAGAATTACAAACTGGAAACCACCACTCAGTAGACCAAGAGAAAGGCCGAAAATAAGATAGCAGGACCAAATACAGATATGCGAATAATGGAAATCACATTATGGAAGAAGAAGGTGAATGTTTTGGTAAAATATTTGTCAAGGTTGTATCGTAGGAAAAAAAATGGAAAAAGGACTGATGGTACTACCTCATAATTTGCAATAAAAGACGAACTGGAAATCGGAACTGGGGTTCTATCACTCATAGTTTAAACCTTTGAGGCACGGAATTTTAATTAATTTTAAATATCTCGCCATGCATATTTACGCATCAAAGCTGGACACTTTATCGTAATACCGCCGTGCCTCAAAGATTTAAAATTGATTTTGTAACAAAATTAAAGCAACATATTTTGCAAATTAAAATTTGTTAATAAATGAAATGCTGGACAATTTACTGCTATCCAATTCATGCATTAAGGTGTTTTATTATTTGTCTTTAGTTTTATCTTTAGTTTTGGATGGTGAATAAATTGGATGTTAATAGATATTGATAAATAATTACCGTTGGAACTACTTTTGTTGTGTTGACCTCAATAGGCGATTTTTCAGTCTTTTCGACCTTCTCGTCTTCTTTACTCTTCCTCCCACTTTTTTTACTCTTTTTATGTTTTGAAGTGCTGAGCGTAGGAGTGGTGATCAAAGAGGATGACGAGGTTTTCGGTGATAAAGGTTTACTGACTTGTTGACCAGATGGTACTAATGGAACTTCCGGAGCTACTATATTCGAAGGGGGTGGTGTAGCCGTTTTCTAAAAGTTCACAAAAAATACAAGCAATCATTAAAGAGATAAGGTTTTTTATCTGTTTCTCCCGAATCACTTACAGTGAATAAGGGTGGAGGAGGCACAGGAGGTGGAAGACCTGATTTCTTCTTATTTTTCGCTTGTTGGTATTTCTTTTTTAACAAACTAGTTCCAGGCGGGATATAACTACTCGGTTTATTATTTTTACTAGTCGTAGTTGCCTTCGTGCCACTTGTATTTATAATCAGTTTATCATGATTCGGATTATTACAATGATTTGGGTAAACGCATGGGAGTAATACCATCCCACATTTTTCACATTCAATTAAAACTTTATTATCTAATTTAGGAAATTCTCCATATAATGGAAAGTCTTGCCGAGGTAGCAAACGAATCGTTTTATATTCCAGTGTGCTAGACGTTGTTCTTACTATAAATAAATTTATATAAAATAAAACAATTGCCAAAAACACTGATGTTTTTACTCATCGTACTAGATAATTGTTTTCCAAATATTTCTGAACAATCCTTCCACGAACGGCCGCTATTACTCAGTAGCTCAGGAACTACTTGCGTAGACATTTTTATTCCTATTATCTCTTATGTTATTTTTTAAATCAAATAATTTCTAATCTATAAAGAAAAATTTGTCTTAACCCTTTTTTTGTTTTTTCAAAAAATACCTCTAAAAATTTATAATACAAATCTTAGAACTAGTTTGTAAGTTTATATTTTTATTCAAGCTTCCATGCCTCCCTCCGAAATAATTAAAAAAAATCATAATGCAAAATAATAACAAAAAAAAAACGTAATCTCTAAATAATAATGTAATTTCAAACACACCGCCACCAAAGCTATTTAAATTATTCAGAGAAAAAAAAATAGTTTAAATCTACGAAAACTACGCCATTTCTTTAACCCAAAAAAAAACTAAGTAACCGCGTTATATTTTTATCTTAATTACTATTTAATTCTAAGTTTGCTCTTTATATATTTTTTATTTTTTAATTGCACTCTTTTTTTAACAATTAAGGAAAATTGAACTTTTTCCTATTAGCTTAAAATCAACATAATAAAAAAACCTTTTTCATTTCTACAAAATAAATTAACTTTATTATTCACAATCAATATTTATACAATTATAATCACAAAAGTTGATGGAATGTATATTCTATACAACCAAGTTTTAATCTAAACCAAAATTATTATTTCTACTTTAATCTAGTTTACAAAACTAAAATATTTATTTTATTATTATTATGAGAAGAAATTAATTACAACGGTGATATAGTTAAATATTATATTAGTAGTATCGTTAGTGTTTACGTGATTCCAAAAATAGATTTAACAATCTGTTTTTTCTTTTAAGAGATTTATTTATATTATTATACAGTAAAATATGGAAGGAAACTACAAAATATTTGTTTATTGTATTTTTATAAAGAGATTGATGAATTTCTGTAATTTTACAAAAATTGCTTGGGATTTTATGATTTTTAATGGTAAATTAAAATAATACTAAAAAAACATTTCAATTAAGAAAAAACATAAATAATAAGACAAATGAAAGGAATGAAAACCCTAGAAAATAATTTGTTCACAAAATATTCTTAGAAACATTTTTTGTAATATAAATTTTTAGTTTTTTTTTGTTTCGTTTACACACAAAAAATTTGTTTACAAAACTAAAAAAAGTTCTTTTCGAAAAAAAAGTACTCCTATATTTTTGACTACAATATTGACATGCAAAAACGACAAAACATTTTCACCGACAATGAGATAAGAAAAGAAAAGTCGAACTTGCTTATACCGAACTCGGATATAAAGATAATTTTTTATATGCATTAAAGAAATAAATATAGATTTTAACTCGCGCGTACCTCAATACAAATAATATGTTATAATCGTGTTTGTTTCACGGATTTAACGTATAACTCTCGCGCCAAAATAATATTTTTAATCGCCCTCACTCATTTACCTCTTTGCTCCAGGGTTCCTTTTCCAAACTTCATTTTTAAACCAATTTCGTTTTACCAAAGTAATAAAAGAAAGGGTTCTCGTGAAAAAGTTAAAACAACTCGCGAATTAGTTTAAAATTTATAAATAATCCTTGTCCCAAATTACTCTTCTTTTCAATACCATCAACTTTATGTTTAGGAATATAGTGACTAACGGTTATAACGAGGATATTTTATCAAAATCCCTTGGCACTAGATAACATTTATGATGATATGTGTGAGCATTTCATTGCCTTATTTAACTATTTCTTAGAACCGAGTTTGTTTATAGTACCTTTAGACACGTGGTGTTAACGTAAGAAAAGAAACAGAAAACAGTCGAACTTGCTTATAACCAACTCGGATATAAAAACTATTTTTTATATGCATTAAAGAAATACATATACATTTTAACTCGCGCGTATCTCAATACAAATAATATGCTATAATCGTGTTTGCTTCACGGATATAATGTACAACTCTCAGGCCAAAATAATATTTTTAATCGCCCTCACAAACTCATGTACATCTTTCCTCCGGGGTTCATTTTCTAAACTTAATTATTAAACCATTATCAAATAAGAAAAGAAAGGGTTTGCGTGAAAAAGTTAAAATAATTCGCGAATTAGTTTAAAATCGATAAATAATCCTTGTCACAAAGAACTCTTCTCTTCAACACCATCAACTTCATGTTTACGAATATAAGCGACTACCGGTTATAACGAGGATATTTTATCAAAATCCCTTGGCACTAGATAACATTTATGATGATATGTATGAACATTTCATTGCCTCATTTAACTATTTCTTAGAACCGACTTTGTTTATATTATATTTAGAGACGTAGTGATAACGTAAGAAAAGAAATAGAAAACATTCGAAATTGCTTATATCGATCTCGGATATAAAAAGTATTTTTATATGCATTAAATACATCTAGATTTTTAACTCGCGCGTATCTCAATACAAATAATATGCTATAATCGTGTCGTTTTTGCTTCACGGATATAACGTACAATTCTCACTAAAATAATATTTTTAATCGCCCTCACAAACTCATTTAACTATTTGGTCCGGAGTTCCTTTTCCAAACTTAATTATTTAATCAACAGCAAGTAAAAAAGAAAGGATTTGAGTGAAAAGTTAAAACAATTCGCGAATTAGTTTAAAATTAATAAATAATCCTTGTCACAAATAACTCTTTTCTTCAATACCATCTTAATGTTTACGAATATAGTGACTATCGGTTAAAACGAGGATATTTTATCAATCCCTTGGCACTAGTTAAGAATGTATGAACATTTCATTGCCTCATTTAAATATTTCTTTCAGAACCGAGTTTGTTTAGAGTTAAGAAAATAAATAGAAAACAATGGTACTTGCTTATATCGAACTCGGATATAAAGAGTATTTCTTGGAAAATATTGACAGATTCGCTATCGTTGTACCCGAGTACGATATATGCAGTTTAATAATAAAAAGTAAGAAAACATTTTAGTATTATAATATGATTAGAACTTTTTTTTTATTGAAATTTGATTGATATAGAGAGTTTTTACGAGGAAATATTGTCCGCAGATTAGTGTTCATTGTAACCGAGTTTGATAATATGTTCAATTTAATAATAAAATCATAGATTTTTTTTAATTCAATAATACTAAAAAAATAAATAAATAAACAAGTTGCTGAAAAATGTTAGTAGTATATAATTGACATATTATTTGATAAAATAATTTAAATTTTCAATTTAGAAACTGCATTTTCAACATAAAAAAGGCAATTAAATAACATCAGCATGCAAATACAAAGTTATTTTTGGCATAAATTATCTTGGAATTTAAGAAATGGAAATTTCCCCAAAACAGAATAAAACTCGAGAGCTTGCTAAAAATAAATTAACAGCAGAATGTAAATTTCGCCAATTATGTAACCGTTTGCATAGTGATGATTCCCTAATCCTAATTAGTAATTTAAGCAAAAGAATATTTAAAAACATTTTTTTTAATTAAATAAAATAATAAATTTTAATAAAATTGTGCAATAGATTTATATAATTTAATTTGTTGATATATTTTAAATTGAAGATTTAATTTGTATTAACTATGATAAAGTCTATCATTAATTCGATTCGGTCGATTGTAATTATTGAAAAAATATTTCTTTGTTATTATAAGTAAATAGATTTGTAACAAAAAATATTAATAATTTTGGAAAAATAGAAAATGTTAATTTACTCAATATTAAATCAAATAGAAATAAATGTATGCTTTATTTAAATCTTTGTTTAGGTTTTTCAAGTATAAAAAGTAACAAATTGTTTATTTTTTTATATTTCCTTTCACATGATTTATAAAAACATTATTTTTTCACAACGACACAACGAAAACAAAAAACATGTTTAATATTCTACGGAAAAAAGAGTAGAAGAACTGGAACAAGAATACAGAAACCAATGTTTGCGAGCATTTTACCAAAAAGTGAAAGAAGAAAAAGAACAATATCAAGCAAGAACAAACATATGTAAAAACAAAGCAGGTGAATTAGTAGCAGACGAGTAAAGTATAAGTGCAAGATGGAAAGAATATTTTGGAAAGAATTACTAGTGAAGAAGAAAAGGAAGCAGAAGAAGATGACGACAATAAAGATTCTCAGTACTACAGCCCACACATAAACGTAAAGCCACCAATGAGGAAAGAAGTTAAACAACAAGTGAATAAATTAAAAAACAAAAAATCTCCGCGAGAAGATGAGGTAACAGCGGAACCAGTAAAGAATGGAGGGGAAGAACTAGGAGACAAAATACATGAGCTAAAACAAGAGATATGGGTACAAGAGAAAATGACAGACGGCTGGTCAAATGCAATAATATGTCCCATCTATAAGAAGAAAGGAGATAAGCTGGAGTGCAATAGTTACAGAGGAATATCTTTATTAGGAGTTGTGTACAAAATTATGGCCTCTATAATAGCGGGAAGATATAATACCAATCAGGGTTTAGAAGCAGAAAATCGACGACAGACCACATATTCACAATAAGAACAAGCCTGGAAAATGCTACGAATACAATATCGATGTCCACCAACTGTACATAGATTTTAAACAGGCATACGACAGCGTAAAGAGAGAATATGTAGAACAGACAATGAAACAATTTGGAATCCCAGAAAAGCTAGTTAACCTAACGAAAATGACAATACAACACACAAAAAATAGAGTGAGAAACCGAGGGAACCTGTCACAGCAGTTCGAAGTGAAAAGGGGACTAAGGCAAGGCGACCCTCTGTCTACTACGTTATTTAACCTAGTACTCGAAAGATGTATAAGAAAGATAGATACAACTCCAGGAGGGAATATTTACCTATAACAGAACCTGCCAATATCTAGCATACGCAGACGACGTAGTGATACTAACAAGAACAAAACAAGCCCTAAAGACTGCATATTGTGAATTAGAAAAAGAAGCAAGAAAGGCTGGATTAAAGGTAAATGTAGAAAAAACCAAGTACATGCTGATGACGAGAGACATGAGAAGAGAACAGACGAATATAAGAATAAATAATCACAATTTCGAAGAAGCACAAAAATTTAAATACCTAGGAAACACAATCACAAGAGACAATGAAATAAGCGAAGAAATAAAAACAAGAATCTCATCAGGAAATAGAAGCTACTATGCTCTAAAAAAGATATTCCAATCAATATATCAAGAAATGTCAAAAAGAGAATATATAAAACAATAATAAAACCAGTAGTAACATATGCAAGCGAAACGTGGGTTCTAAAACAAGAAGGCGAAAAAAACCTGTGTATCTTTGAAAGAAAAATATTACGACGAGTATACGGACCAGTGCAATGGAGGATACGAATGAATCACGAGTTAAGAAACCTATATGAAGACCCAGATATAGTTACCACAGTAAAGTCCCAACGATTGAAATGGTTGGCACACGTAATCAGAATGAAAAATAATCGCGGTGCAAAAATGGCATTTGACAAAAAACCAGAGGGGGCGCGGAAGCGAGGCCGATCCAGAAAAAGATGGAGCGATGATGTGGAAAATGACTTAAGAGAAATGAAAATTAAAAGTTGGAGGAGAAAGGCTCTAGATAGAGAGGAATGGAAGGAAGTAATTGAGCAGGCCAAGGTTCTACATGGACCGTAGTGCCGACAGAAGAAGAAGAAAAGAATGACTTATTTTGTTTAAAAAAATAAAAATCTAGATTTATTGAAATTGGAACAAAAATAAGAAGCAAAGTTAATATATTAAAGTTAATATATAAATGTATGGAAAATTTGGATATAATAGAGATTAGTTATCTTTCAATACAAATTGATCAAGCTTTGAATTTCTGAATTTATTCAATAGTTCTTAATAATCTTTTATATTTATTGAGTGTTTCAATTATGGAAATTCAATATATAAATAAACAATAAATCAATTTTACAAAAACAGATTTTTCAACACAATTTTACTTACATTACATATACAGTTCAAGCTTCACGAATAATAATACATAATAGTAGTGTAGTTAGCAAATAATATGGTTAAAATAAAAGTAAATAAAATAAAAAAGGATTGATTTCAGTAGGTTTAATATCTCAATGCGTTAAATTGTGGGGACGAATCTATTTAAAATGTTATTCTATTTGGTGGAAAATTATGTAGAAATTATATAGAAAGGAATTTCTTTAAGAATTGTTTATTTTAATAAATTCAAAATGTAGAGGAAAAAAATAGACTGTAGAAAAGATTCTAACCTATGAAAATGTATATCTATGTTTTATTGGGTGTCCTGGACAGTTACAAGGGAATTTCAGTTTCGTTTTCAATTAAATTTGTAAACCTAATATTAAATCTATCACTGGACAAATAATTTATGTGGTATTTTTACTAGGACCAGTTAAAATCACTGATATAAACTATGCAAAAAAATGATTTCTTGAAATATCATATTCTTGAGTTACCTAAACAATGTATTTATTAAGCTGAAAATTTCGAAATTTATTCAACAGTTTCAAATTAAATATATCATTTTTATAGCTAGGTATCAAAAGATTAAGATTAAAACACTTGGGTCTTTTCTTCAAAAATTATAAATGCATACATTTCGTTAAAAAAGTTAACATCGTCAGTATAACTCACAATCAGTTATACTGACGATGTTAACTTTGTTCACGAAATGTATACATTTATATTACAAATATAATTTTTGAAGATAAGACCCAAGTGTTTCATTCTTAATATATAAATCTTCAAACTCAACAATTCCAAAAACATTAACATAGGTATCAAAAGCTTAAATTTTAAATATTTACATTTAATATATTTATTAGAACTTTGACTTAAAATAGATATAAATAGATAATTAAATGACTATAAATAGATTAGCTGAGATTTACAATTTGTTAATTTTAAATGTTTTTCCTTTTTATCATGTTATAGAAATTCAAATTTCATTTTATAAAGATAATTTGGGAATAAGATGTTTTGTAAAAATATAAAGAAAGCAAATGGAATTTTTAAATCTAGAATGACATATTGTGTTTAAAAAAATAAAATAAAAATATAAATTTATTGAAATTGTAAAAAAAAAATAAGAAAGCAAACTTAATATATTATATATAAATGTATGGAAAATTTTGATATAATAGAGATTCAATACAAATTGATCAAGGTTTGAATTTCGAAATTTATTCAATAGTTCTTAATAATCTTTTATACGTATTGAGTGTATCAATTATGGAAATTTAATAGATAAATAAAAAAGAAATTAATTTCATGAAAATAGATTTTTCAACACAATTTTACTTACATTACATATACAGTTAACATTTCACGAATCACAATACATAATAGTAGGGTAGTTAAAAAATAATTTGGTTAAAATAAAAGTATATAAAATGAAAAAAGGATTGAGTAGGATATATGTAGGTTTAATTGCTCAATATGGTAAATTGTGTGGACGAATCTATTTAAAATGTAATTCTATTTGGTGGAAAATTATGTAGAATTTATATAGAAAGGAATTTCTTAAAGAATTGTTTGTTTTAATATTGCAAAATATAGTGGAAAAAATAGATACTGTGTAGAAAACATTCTAACCTATGAATATACCTATGTTTTATTCGGTATCCTGGACAGTTGAAAGAGAATTTCAGTTTCATTTGCAATAAAATGTCTGAACCAAATATTAAATCTCTCATTGGATAAATAATTTCTGTTGTATTTTTACTAGGACCGGTTAAAATTACTAATATAATCTAAGCAAAAAATGCTTTCTCGAAATATCAGTTTGTACAAAACAAGAAAAATGTATCAAGTTTATTAAAATTTGAGAAGAATAAGTAAGCAAAGTGAATATATTATAGACAATATTTGCATAATAAAGATGTTATCTAAACAATGTGTTTATTAAGCTTCAAATTTCGAAATTTATTCAACAGTTTCAAATTGAAATAAATTATATCATTTTATAGCTAGGTTTAAAAGATTAAATTTTAAATATTTACATTTAATATATTTATTAGAACTTTGACTATTGTATTAGAAAATATTTAAATGTTGAGATTTACAATTTGTTAATTCTAAATATTTTTCCTTTTCCTCATTTTATAGAAATTCAAATTTCATGTAATAAAGATAATTTCTGAATCAGATGTTTTTGCAAAAATATAAACAAAACAAATAGAATTTTTAAATCTAGAATGACTTATTTTGTTTAAAACAATAACAAAAACATCTAAATTTATTGAAATTGGAAAAAAATATGAAAGCAAAGTTAATATATTATATATACAAATCTTAGTAAAATTTTGACTTAATAGAGATTCGTTATTTTTCAAAACAAATTGATCAAACTTCGAATTTACAAATTTTTCAATAGTTCTTAATAATCTTTTATATATATTGAGTGTTTCAATTAAGGAAATTCTATATATAAATAAAAAATAAATCAATTTCACGAAAACAGATTTTTCAACACAATTTTACTTACATTACATATACAGTTAAAGCTTCAGGAATCACAATACATAATAGTAGAGTAGATAGCAAATAATATATTTAAAATAAAAGTATATAAAATGAAATAAAGGATTGATCAGTAGGTTTAATAGCTCAATGCGGTAAATTGTTTACCCGACTCTATTTAATATGTAATTCTATTTGGAGAAAAATTATGTAGAATTTATACAGAAAGGAATTTATTTAAGAATTGTTTATTTTAATAAAGCAAAACATTGTGGAAAAAATAGACACCCTGTAGGTAAGATTCTAACCTATGAAAATGTATACCTATGTTTTATTGGGTGTCCTGGACAGTTGAAAGGGAATTTCAGTTTCGTTTTCAATTAAATGTGTAAACCAAATATTAAATCTATCATTGGACTAATAATTTCTGTAGTATTTTTACTAAGACCGGTTAAAATCACTAAGAATTGACAGCTGTTTCACAGTAATTTTTTCAACATCTCACACCGATTTTTTAGACACAAAGTTTTTTCAACATTTCCTCCGATTGCGTTCCGGATACGTATAGCGATATAAAACTGACGTGAACTATTTAATTTGGATGGTTTCTTGTTAATTTTCTACGGATTTTTAATGATGGTGCAAGTTGACACTCTACCTTACAAGTACGCAGGACCGGACTATGATCAACATCACTGTCATGCGATTCTACATCGTATTGAAATATCAATAATTACAATCCTTTACACAAAAAAACTATTGTTAATCACTACGTAAATCAACTACGTAATACCTTAATAAATCAACTTGTTAATGGACAGGGTTTTAATTAATGTTAAACTTAGACTTACTTTTAACACAAATCACACCAACCCATTTCATACATAACCTCAAATCCACCAAAATATTAAACCTAACCTTAAATATTCCTTTTAAACTACCTTTTTTTTTATTCAGTTCTTTTTTTATTGAAAGATTTTTAAAAAATCGTTTTTTTTTTTGTTTTCTTGATTTACAACACTTGCTTGGTGTAGCCTTAACTCTTTTTATCACTTTGTTTGACCCATTTTTTTTCTCTTTCTCTCTTACTAGACCTTCACATTGAAAACCTCTTGCTTGACATAATCAATGCGAAAAACTATGCGCGAATTTTTCTTACAATCTCAATATTGCTTTTATTATCTCTCGATTCCCGGTCAAATTTCAATCAAACTATTGACAAGTTTCGCTTCATTCAGCAAACATTTAAACAAACCTTTCGCTTTATTGTGAAGCTTTTGTTGAGGTTTCCGTTTTATTAATAACAAACATTTTGTGCAATTCGTATTTTATCGGTTTCATTCGGTGCGTTAGATCAGCCAATACAAAACCAAACAATTTGCATAAATGTCATTAATTGATTCCCGCCCGACATTTTAAATACATTATAATAATAATAAAATTATAATAATAATAAAATTATAATATTAATAAAATTACAATAATAATAAAATTATTCTCTAGACAAGGATGCAATCAAGGACAATCTAAATTAAATACGAAGGGCTATAGTGTCTCCGTGGATTTATAAAAGTAACCTGGCGAGCTAAACAATGCAGAAAATTTGAAGAAAATGTGGAACGAAGTTGAAAAGTTCATTAAAACTTAATTTCTTTAAATGAAACAATATGAAATATGTTTTCCAGTGATAATTAATTATAAATCAGGAGGCGAATTTCAGCTTTCTCCGAAAACAATTTTTCAGTGGACAGCATCTTTTGATATTAAATACAAATATTAATAGAGATACACTAGGCACTAGAGTATACTCTAGTGTATCTCTAGATATTTATAAATATCTACGAAAGGAATAAAAAGGAATAAATTCACTTACAAAGCAAAATATTCAAGTAGAAACTAATTAAATGCCTATATCTTGCCTAATGCATTCGTTTGATGGTTTTATAATATCCTAGTCCAGGGGTCGGCAACCTTATGAAACGGAAGAGCCAGAAGTTAAAATTTTCAAAATTTCGAAAAGAGCCACTAAAAGTTGATTTTCTATATAATAGCATTTGTTTACTCACACAATAGTAATATCAATGCGGGCATTGCATGCCATTTTAAAAGTTTGGTTCAATCCGGCTCATAACTAGTTGTTTTAAGTTTCAAGCACAACGCTTAGATTTTCATTTGTTAGTTGATTTCTTACTTTACTTTTTATTATATGCATGCAAGAAAACGCTTGCTCGCACGAATATGTCGACCCGGAGATCGACAGCACTCTAAATGCCAACTTTTTCACCTCTCTGAAGCATTCTAGAAGGCCATTCCTTGTGCCGAATATGTGTGCCTCGACTCGCGGCATTTCTACTAGAGCTGTCCACTTGTGTTGCGCGACTCCACTAATTTGCTCTTGAGTTCTGTGAGTTTGTCAGATAGAAACCTAAACTTTAAACCGCGCATCAAACTAGCTTGTGGAAACGCCGTTCAACTTGGCCGAGTGGCAAGGAATTAATGGGGCTTAGACAAAATAGCATTGAAACAAATTTATAGCGGAGCAATTGAACCCGGATTACTATACGCCGCTTCCATTTGGCATAAGACTTGTGGAGTAAGGGAAAAAGCTAATCTCCTGGGTGTACAACGAGTCTGCACATTAAGAGCTGCCAAAGCTTACCGGACGGTGTCCACCCAGGCAGCCTGCGTTATCTCCGGACTTATACCTTCTGACCTCGGACAAACAGATTTCATTGTAAACAATTTCATTGTAAAACAGATTTCATTGTACCAAACCAGACATTCTCTAGAAAACCAGACCATAAGAGAAATAACCGGCCTTAACATATCCTCCGACCTTGTCGAAGCAATGACCTATCTTGAGCATCTTGTATAAAACCGAATAAAAAAATTCACAGACGGCTCTAAAACAAACGCATGAGTTGGAGCAGCTTTTGTAGCATACCATGAAGAAGAGGAGATTCATTTCGAAACATTTGGTTTGACTGAGTACTGCTCGATATTTCAAGCAGAGTTAATTGTAACTAACCGGGCATTAGCGTATATAATAAGCGTATTATTATATTCTTCCGAAGGCTCCTCAAGGATCTTTCTGATCCAGAAATTACATTTGAAGAGATCCAGCATCAATTCCAAAGGGTTCAATGTCGATCTCATTTGTATTTCTGTTGAGAGGATATCCTATGAACGCGGGAGTAGTTTTGTTAGTTTGAATTGCTCGAATCTCTTAACAAATCCATTTTCTATAGCAACGCTGAAGTAACTCCCGTTTAAATAGTTGCATTGTTTTTTTCGCGATATTGCTCTAGATTTTTTAGATGAAGTAATTTACCGCTCTCCATCTCATCAACAAGAGCAAGTAATTTTTTTTCGAAACAAACTACTTCTTCCATCAAGGCACAGACTGGGTTTCCCTTTCCTTGCAGATTTAGATTTAGCTCTTCAAGTTTCATTGTGATATCTACAAGTTGAATTTTTTAAACCATTTGTCTTCCTTCAAATAGGAATGGTCAAGCATAAAGAAAAACGTTTCAATACGTTACCTCTGGAAAATCATCGCACTATATTGTGCAGAAGTGGGTTAGAATACTGACTCCCTATATCTTCAAGGAATTCTTTAAATTGACGATAGTAAAATGCTTTTGCTAAGATAATATTAATAATCTTAATTACCAACTTCATGACCTCAACTATCTCGCCCGGAAATATTTTGGCACAAAACGCCTCTTGATGGATTATGCAGCAAAACGTTAGAATGTCGTGATTTAATTTTTTTCTGAAGAATAAGTGTTAACCCTCCTTTTATTCCTGCCATATTTCTGACTCCATCAGCTCCAAGGCACCGACGTTACAAAATCATCGACATACATATCACGCCGTAAATAGATCGCTGCCAGAGGATATTCATCCTCGCCGTCATCAAGCAACTGATGGACGGTGCGAAGCGCTAAAAATGGGGACGAACTGACGCCGAAGACAACACAATTTAGTTGGCCGATCTGCAATGGTTGCTGTAGGTGGAACACGAGCTGTTGAAACCGATGATGTTCCGGACAAACCCAAATTTGCCTATTCATCGAATATCGGCAGTTAAAGCGACTGGAAACAAGCAGAAATTAATTAACAGAGAAAAGATGTCGGTTTGCAATTTAGGCCCCGAATACAACACATCGTTCAATGAACGTCCGCCCCGACCTTTGGCACTATCGTCGAAAACAATGCGCTGAGGAGTACTCGAACTGTGGGGCTTGAAGATGACATGATGCGGAATAAAGTAAGCATCTGACGGGGTGAAATCCATACTCAAAGAAATATGACCTAGTACAATAATATAATCCCCCATTTTGGATTTTTGGATTGCGTCCAGTTACTTAGCATAGTACTTGACTGTTGTTTTTTTGTAGCTCTTGGACAGCTTTTTTTCGTGCTTCACTGGCGGTTTATTTAGCAGCGAACTGGATATGTTTTGTAGTAGTGTCTTCAAATTTGACTTCTTTTCTTGTGCGAGTTTCTCGTGGTAAATGAGACAAGTCGGAAGCCTATCTGAGAGTTGCATGTGAACGCAAACGCCCAGTCAGCATTGAATGTTGCAAGAATGTTGCAGCAATGTTACTTTTGCAACGTTAAACATTGCTGCAACATTCCTATGTCCGCCTCTCTGCAACGTTCAGAAATGATGTGGGAACGTTGCACGGAACATTGCAGGAACGTTGCGGGAATGTTGCGTACATTGCAGTAACGTTGCGGGAACATTACGAACGTTGCGGCAACATTACGAACGTTGCGGCAACATTACGAACGTTGCGGGAACATTTCGAACATTGCAGGAACGTTGCGTGAACATTACGAACGTCGCGGGAACATTACGAACATTGCAGGAACGTTGCGGGAACATTGCAGGAACGTTGCGGGAACATTACGAACGTTGCGGGAACATTACGAACATTGCATGAATGTTGCAGGAAGATTGCGAACATTGCATGAATGTTGCAGGAATATTGCGAATATTGCAGGAATGTTATAGGAATATATTGAAAAATAGAATTATATTTTTCGTTTTATTCTCGTTTATTCTTCTCTTTTATTTACATATTTCGCTTTCACTTTTAATATTTTTTTTTAAATTCATGTACCGCTGGTCCCATCGGAGGATGGGATTCTCATCGGAAACTCATTCTCATCGGAGGAAACTTCCGCATTTGCTTTTTTTGGCTTGACTCACTCTTGTTGGAGTTTGAATAAGTCATTTCACCAGAGTCTCTTCTATATCTTTTTCCGACCATTTCTCTCCGCCAAGTCTCTGTAAAATTGTAGGACAATATAAAATATAAGTAAAAATATCTGGCGAAAATATAAAAATGTTCACTTTTAAAGAAATAAACTTACTGCAGAGTAATTTCGCCATCATCAATTGGCTAAAACATCGTTTCTTATTCGAACAACCTTGCAAACTAAATTTTAAGGCAACGTGTTTGTTGTACAAGTAGGTTATGTAAACGCGTTTAGGAGGGACTCAGCGTTCATACACTTCCTTTTCATAATATGGGGTTTCAGGAATTGCAATATTTGCAATAAGGGCCATTCTGGACGAGTCGATGCCGCTGCCCCTGACCCATCCCATCAAGCTCAACAATCCACTCTCCACTCTCTTTGACAAACCTCTCACGAAGCGTTTGCCACCAGTAGCTACATCCTTTCACTGTTGCTGAAATAAATATAGAAAGGATATAGAAAAGTATGAACTGTAAATTTCGAATAAAAAGATACAACATAACCTACCATTCATTGTTTCGGCCACATTCTTCCATGCGGTCTTTTTTTGAAACCTGCATGCCCATTATCATATATTTGGGGATACGCCCGCACGCACTCAACTGACAAAACGTCATTAATCGACATTTTTTAACTCTTAATTTATAAACAACTTTTCGAACTGTAAACAAAGTGAATGTCATTAGATACTTGTCTCTGATGAATGTAACAACACAATGGAAAATGCCACTCTTGAATTCGAGTGCATGCGCGCAAGAATCGAGAGCGTTGATTGGCTGAAAGATAAGGCGACACGACGTGAAACTTTGGACATTGGTAGATTTCACATTACGTTAAACTTCACATTACCTCGATCGTAATGGGCCGCATATAAAACAATGGGTTTTAGGTTTTCATCACGTCTCATCTCGTCACGTTAAGTTCATCGTAATCCCGCCTTAATACACTACATAAAAGTGGAAAAGAGGAGTACAGAAAGAAGAGAGAGCGTAGATAAATACAGCAACGTTTCATTGAGTATATACACGCATTGTGTGTGCAAATTCCGATCGGCAGAAAATACACGCGCCGATCGGAAAAATAACTAAAAATATGATACATTTTTGCGTATAAGAATAAAAAAAAGTGAGACGAGTAAAAATAATCACAGTAAAAATAAAAGATAATATTAATAATGAAAAAAATAATTGGCACAGCCTTACTGGAATGTTGTAGGAATGTTGCTACAACATTCACATTGTAATATTGCAACTGGAATGTTGCAGGAATGTTGCTGCAACATTCACATTGCAATGTTGCAGCAACATTCCTGAACATTCCAGTGGCAACATTGCAATGTGAATGTTGCAGCAACATTCCTGCAACATTCCAGTTGCAATATTACAATGTGAATGTTGTAGCAACATTCCTACAACATTCCAGTAAGGCTGTGCCAATTATTTTTTTCATCATGAATTCACATTGTAATGTTGCAACTGGAATGTTGTAGGAATGTTGCTGCAACATTCACATTGCAACGTTGCCACTGGAATGTTCAGGAATGTTGCTGCAACATTCGGAATGTTGTGCAGCCTTCGGAACATTGCTGCAACATTCCTGGAACATTCAACGCTGGCTGGGCGACTTCTTACAACCCCGATTGTCTTCTTCGAAAGAGAATGAGCAATGAAATGAAATCCTAATGTGATTTCATACAGTAAGATTTGTAACAGGCAATGTTAAGAAAAGTAGTAGGTGCAATAAACGAAATTTGATTCATATGATCAATTGCGCGATTTTAAGGGTTTCGATAATAAAATAACTAATTCTTGCTTATGGAACTGGAGAGCCGCAGTTTTACATCGAAAGGGTCGCATGCGGCTCGCGAGCCGCAGGTTGCCGACCCTTGTTCTAGTTTAAGTGATAGTTGAAGTCGCCGAAGATCGACAAAATTGCTAGTTAAATTAAACTTCATTTAGTTTTTTCAAAAGGGAGATAATATGAGAAATCACTATGTATTGTGCTATTTAACTTACCCCTTTAACAGGCCCCTCTTTCCAACTGGGCACTATATGAACACGTGCCCAAGGCCCCGCCATCTATAGGCCCCCCTAGTTCCTGCCAGATCACAAGCGAACGAAGCGAAAGTTTTCAGAAAGTGTACAACTTTTTTTCGAGCTCTACCCAAGTGGATACCGGTGGATATCGATGCATACCGACGAAATATATTGACAGAACATTTAGGTTCAAAAAAGTTGTTAAAAGTCTTTCACAAACCAGGTCTGCCGAGCTGATGCAGTTAACGCCTTGCATGGAGGTCATCAACAAATTATAGAAGCTCCAAATTCCTTTCTCCATCGCAAAAGAAACTAGAGACGAAGCCCTTGTCTGTTCAGAAAAATGGGTAGCTTAGAATTTATTATACTAACGAAAATTTGGAGTTCTATATTGGAAAGAATAGACAAAACAAGTAATTATCTTCAGAAAGAAACAATAAGGCGGCGCTCCGCAGATAAAGCAACTTTAGTTGAAGAAATTATCAATTTTTTAATAGTTTTCGTTAAAGGTTGCCAGTTGCAGCAACAAAAAGGCCCAGTTTATGGTTACCGCGATTCTAAATAAACATTTCAAATCCATGGTCAACAGTTAGTGTGGCTATGGATCTCGAATAAGCAGCACTTGTAGTTTTAAGATTTCAAAGATGGCATTACTCTTTATCCTTTTTGGCAGGCCTATCTTTTCTAAGCGATTAGCATACTCTTCAGAACCCAAATCCCAGACTGCACGACATTTTCGTTGCAAGACCTTGCTCGACCTTGAGCAAGACTGGCGCTGTAAGGGACGGGGAGGCAGTGAAATCGCTCGACGCGTTATGATTGCCGATTGAGGAAATCAGCAACTTCACACAACTGTCATCGAGTGCAGCAACTGAAAACTGTTGACGATGATCGAAACTCGCAACTAAAGTTGTTAATAAACATGTTATATGTAAATAGCTAGCTGCGAGTTGCCTGTTGCCGCAATACGGAGATCAAAGTTGCTCATAAGCATAAGATTGTAACTAATTTGTTTACTTCACTTGGTGATTTATTATCAACCCCAGGAATAAATGTGATTACTTCGAATCATTCGCCAAAGAAAGAGACCCGGAATCTGACTACAAGGACCTATCTCAAAAACTCATCTTAAAATCTCAAAAAAAGACCAAGAAGCTCACTCCAGAGTTTTTTCTTTTATGGCTCTGCACCTTCAGTCCAACTGAATGGAAAAGAGGAATTCAAAATAGAAACCTTTCTTCCCATAACTGATACTCTGAGCGTTCATCTAATATAGCGATTAAGTTCGTATAAGAATTAGTTAACGTATTGGTTTATTTTTCGCTTGAAAACTCTGAATTTCGAAGAGTTGAGAGAAAGTTGCAAAGAATTTGCTGAAATCTATTATTACTAATCTATTATTATTAATCGATTATGATTATGATTCTCATAAGACAGTAAACGAGAAAGAGTTGGAAATGGAATATCTGCAAGAATAATAAGTATTTAAAAGAATACTTGAAAATTTTAGTAAAAATGAAGAAACTAAACACACCTTTACTATAAACTTGAAACCTTTTGAAAGAAAACAAAATTGAAGACACATTTCCAAATGTAGAAATCGCATTGAGAATCTTGTTAAGCATGATGGTAACTAACTGCAGTGGAGAACGCTCCTTTCCAAATTGAAAAGAATAAAAAATCAATTAAGAAGTACACTGCTTCAAGAAAGATTAAACAGTTTGTCGCTGATGTCCATAGAATGTGATATGCTCAAAAACATAGATTTTGAAGACGTGATTAACGATTTTGCCCATCTCATCTCAAATCTAGAAGGGTACCTCTTCAATCAACATAGATTTTTATGCACTAACCTATAAATGCTAAAAGAGTTAGTTTGTAAATTGTTACTTTCTATGTCAATTCTCAAGGTCTTCTCAAAGTCAAGGTTATGGGGGGGCCATTATCCTAATGTGCCCAGGGCCTCCAATACATTAAAGACGGCCCTGCTTGTCTATTCGATAAAATGAGTTTGACAAATTATACACTTTCGCATTTCACAAATTCGGCAATTTACAATTTTGCTAATGTTTAATGGAGACAACATGATTTAAAAACAATTGTACACTTATTCTTCAAATATATTTGACATACTCAGAAAAAAACTTTCACAGATTCGGCAACCGCTGCGTAAGTTATTTCTCTGAATTTTAATTCACTCATTTTCCTATTATATAAACGCAGAAAAAACAATGAGCGTCTTAGTTTCACAAATGCAGCGCAACTCACTTCAAAATTTATGTTGTATATGTATAGGGGGACAACCTATACATATACAACTCGGCTACCTAGAAGTTCTGAACTACCTAGAGAATATCTTCTTTTGATGTAACAAATCTCACCCTGAAACCCCGTGAGTAGGGAAAGATCCTATGTTCTGGCGCCACCTCCACCTCGGACAAATGCGCATGCGCGATGACCTTTGACCCCTAACCTAGCCTTGACCTTTGACCCCTAACCTAACCTTGACCTTGACCCCTAACCTAACCTTGACCTTGACCTTGGAACTTCCGGTTTCGACTTCCGGTTTCCGGTTTCGACTTCCGGTTTCCGGTTCCAACTTCCTGTTTCGACTTCCGGTTTCGACTTCCGGTTTTCGGTTTCGACTTCCGGCCGCCATTTCGGAACTTCCAAATGCGCGGGAAAATTCAAAAAATAGACGCGAGGCGGGGAAATTCAAAATTAGATCCTGTTGAGACAAATGAGGTGTGAAAAGTTGGTTGCATACATCAACGGGACTAAACACATGAGACTAGATAGACGGGGCTAGATACATGAGGCTAGACTAGACGGACTAGACTAAACCATTTTAAACCATTTGATGAGAAAAATCAAATCTGGTGTCAGAACGGCTCTAGCATGCGTCCTAAGGGAGTTACCGCCCGACCGCCTACCCCGCAGTAGATGACGTCATCCGCCGCGGCAGATATTGCTAAACTAATTATCTCGATGCTGATTGGCTGATTAACGAATAAATAATTACAGTTGACCTTTTCCCTCAATTTATATGTAATGGACAAGACTAGACAGACAAGACTAGACAGACAAGACTAGACAGACGTGACTAGTTAGATGAAGCTAGACAGATGGGGGGCTAAATACATGAGATTAGACAGACCAAGCTAAATACATGAAACTAGATTAGACTGAACTAAAATATATAAGGGATTGTTTAATTTAAATAAAATATATTTTCGATTGTTTTTCTTATAATTGTTAATAATGTTTATATTATTACTTTCATTTTGTTATCTACGTTTTATTTTGATTTACGGCTTGTTGATTAGACGCAACCGGATGTTTGTCAGTCATAACACCAGGCAAGAATAGAGGGACTAGACTAGACAGACTAGATTAGACAGACAGGCAAGCGGAGAAAATTCAAAATGAGTTGCGGATGGGTAGCGGACAATCCTGTATGCATACATAATTGATTGCAAACATATTACGGATTGATTCAAATGAGATTATTGGTTTTAGGCCGGACAAGATCGGACAATACCGAACAAGGTCGAACAAGAACGTACAAGACTATACAGACCTTATATTTATCCGAATAATTTCCTATGAGTAAGCGAAATTTCTTATACTTGTCTGTGAACCAGATCGTATTAATGTTTTTCATTTATATCAATACCAAAGAGTTCAATTCTGGCATCCACTTCTCATCTACTTGCATCCACTTTTCATTTACTTGCATCCACTTTTCATCTACTTGCATCCACTTTTCATCACGCCAAACAGGGTGTGAGGTCTATGTGACCCCACGCTAAACAGGGTGTGAGGTCTATGTGACCCCACGCTAAACAGGGTGTGAGGTCTATGTGACCCCACGCCAAACAGGGTGTGAGGTCTATGTGACCCCACGCTAAACAGGGTGTGAGGTCTATGTGACCCCACGCTAAACAGGGTGTGAGGTCTATGTGACCCCACGCCAAACAGGGTGTGAGGTCTATGTGACCCCACGCTAAACAGGGTGTGAGGTCTATGTAACCCCACGCTAAACTCTTAGGTTAGGTTAGGTTAGGTTAGTTGAGTTAACATTAGGGTAGGTTAGCATTAGATTAGTTGGGATAGGTTAGGAATAAGGCGCGCTTCATTCCTAACCTATCCCAACTAATCTAATGCTAACCTACCCTAATGTTAACTCAACTAACCTAACCTAACCTAACCTAAGAGTTTAGCGTGGGGTTACATAGACCTCACACCCTGTTTAGCGTGGGGTCACATAGACCTCACACGCTGTTTGGCGTGGGGTCACATAGACCTCACACCCTGTTTAGCGTGGGGTCACATAGACCTCACACCCTGTTTAGCGTGGGGTCACATAGACCTCACACCCTGTTTGGCGTGGGGTCACATAGACCTCACACCCTGTTTAGCGTGGGGTCACATAGACCTCACACCCTGTTTAGCGTGGGGTCACATAGACCTCACACCCTGTTTGGCGTGGGGTCACATAGACCTCACACCCTGTTTAGCGTGGGGTCACATAGACCTCACACCCTGTTTAGCGTGGGGTCACATAGACCTCACACCCTGTTTGGCGTGATGAAAAGTGGATGCAAGTAGATGAAAAGTGGATGCAAGTAAATGAAAAGTGGATGCAAGTAGATGAGAAGTGGATGCCAGAATTGAACTCTTTGGTATTGATATAAATGAAAAACATTAATACGATCTGGTTCACAGACAAGTATAAGAAATTTCGCTTACTCATAGGAAATTATTCGGATAAATATAAGGTCTGTATAGTCTTGTACGTTCTTGTTCGACCTTGTTCGGTATTGTCCGATCTTGTCCGGCCTAAAACCAATAATCTCATTTGAATCAATCCGTAATATGTTTGCAATCAATTATGTATGCATACAGGATTGTCCGCTACCCATCCGCAACTCATTTTGAATTTTCTCCGCTTGCCTGTCTGTCTAATCTAGTCTGTCTAGTCTAGTCCCTCTATTCTTGCCTGGTGTTATGACTGACAAACATCCGGTTGCGTCTAATCAACAAGCCGTAAATCAAAATAAAACGTAGATAACAAAATGAAAGTAATAATATAAACATTATTAACAATTATAAGAAAAACAATCGAAAATATATTTTATTTAAATTAAACAATCCCTTATATATTTTAGTTCAGTCTAATCTAGTTTCATGTATTTAGCTTGGTCTGTCTAATCTCATGTATTTAGCCCCCCATCTGTCTAGCTTCATCTAACTAGTCTCGTCTGTCTAGTCTTGTCTGTCTAGTCTTGTCTGTCTAGTCTTGTCCATTACATATAAATTGAGGGAAAAGGTCAACTGTAATTATTTATTCGTTAATCAGCCAATCAGCATCGAGATAATTAGTTTAGCAATATCTGCCGCGGCGGATGACGTCATCTACTGCGGGGTAGGCGGTCGGGCGGTAACTCCCTTAGGACGCATGCTAGAGCCGTTCTGACACCAGATTTGATTTTTCTCATCAAATGGTTTAAAATGGTTTAGTCTAGTCCGTCTAGTCTAGCCTCATGTATCTAGCCCCGTCTATCTAGTCTCATGTGTTTAGTCCCGTTGATGTATGCAACCAACTTTTCACACCTCATTTGTCTCAACAGGATCTAATTTTGAATTTCCCCGCCTCGCGTCTATTTTTTGAATTTTCCCGCGCATTTGGAAGTTCCGAAATGGCGGCCGGAAGTCGAAACCGGAAACCGGAAGTCGAAACCGGAAGTTCCAAGGTCAAGGTTAGGTTAGGGGGTCAAGGTCAAGGTTAGGTTAGGGGTCAAAGGTCAAGGTTAGGTTAGGGGTCAAAGGTCATCGCGCATGCGCATTTGTCCGAGGTGGAGGTGACGCCAGAACATAGGATCTTTCCCTACTCCCGTGAGTTTACTGATGGTCTTTTTCCAGTTCTCCCAGTGGCTAGCTTTCTATTTAGTAATTTCATACTTTCATACTCTTATTTTGTTCTATTACCAGGGCAACATTGTCGGTGTTGTATTTCCGTAAGTATCGTAAGTGTTGTATTTATGTCCTTTCTGGCGGATATTGATGTCTCTTTATTGAGTATTCTTAGCTCGTCCGATCCATTGGTGTATTTGCTTTTTAGTTCTCTTCTAGCTATCATTAGACGTTTTGTATGTTTACGTTTAATAAGTTTCCCGATGTTTTTCATTTTCATGTTTTAGCCTTAGCAATTAGATTTTGCCTTTCTATGCTAGTGTTTTTCGCCCTGACCATTACATGGTCGCTTCCTATCGTTAGGTTATTCAGTTCTGAAATATCATGCATTATTTCTTTCCTGTCTGTAATTATAAAATCTATTTCGTTTTTTGTTGCACCATCTGCACTCTTCCACGTTCACTTCCTTTGTGGGGATTTTGCGAAGAAAGTTCATCGCATAGAGGTAATGCTGAAACAAGAAATCTACAAACATACTTCCCCAGGAGGACTGTATAGTATGTTTGTGTTCTTCGTATCGCTTCGGAAACGTGTTCGTGAAAGTATTCTACTTCCACATGGGTTTCAAGTAAGTGGTTTACAAATTGTTATTCATAAAAGCAAAGCTGTATTGATGAGAGATAAATCTCGAAACGCGTCTACAGATGGCTATCCACTTAAGGCATTGGAAAGACACATGATCTTAAAAAACAATATTATTTTTCTGGGTCTTTTTGAGTGCCACGAAGGTGGACTGAAAGCTATAAAATAACTGACGAGTTTCACAAGAGATTTGTGCTTGGTAGTGCTTGGTAGTGCTAGAAGACTCGAGAAAGATTAGTTTTATAGAGCTACGGAAAGGTTGAATATATTTATATATTCAAGCTCTGTTCCGACTTTATTAAAAATAAAAATTCCAATTAAAAAAAAATCAAATATATAGGTACATACCTGTATATATACATACCTTTGAAATACCTCAAGCATATATGTAATTAAAGCATCAAATAAATCCTATATATTATAGTTTAATTAAAGAAAACTGAGTTTAAAGACATTTTTGAAAAAAAAACTATTCCCGAGGGATGTTTACGCGACTAGGTCATTCAGCAATTTGAACTGCTGAGGTATGATATCACTGATATCACCCTATCGAAATAATAATAAGAACAAATTTTACGCAGGGTCAATAAAAACAATATACTTACTTACTCTTCGGCGCTACAGCCCATGGAGGGCCTTGGCCTCTCTGACGATCGTAGCCCAATCCTGGCGATCTTCAGCTCGTTTCCTCCATCTTCTGACTCCTATCTTTCGTAAGTCATCCTCTACATCATCCAGCCATCGTTTCCGTGGTCTCCCTTTGCACCTTCTGCCACCTGGGTTTCCTCTGTGTACCTTCTTGACAGACCTGTCATCTGGCATTCGCTCTACATGGCCTTAGTCTATTACTCTTTATTTCCAAAACTATGTCAGCATGACCGTATAGTTCCTCCAATTCCCTATTTTTCCGTATTCTCCATTGCCCTGCGTCATTCACTGCCCCAAAAATCTTTCTTAATATTTTCCTTTCCCATCTTCTCAGACATTCCTCTTCTGCCACCCTCATTGTCCATGTTTCTGAGCCATACATTACCACCGGCCTTATAACCGTTCGATAGACAGTTATCTTCGATTTTCTGCTCAGGCTACGTGACTTGAGAATCTTAATCAGGGCCCAGTATGCTCTGTTTCCCGCTGCAATCCTTGCTTTTATTTCTTCACTTATGCTGTTATCATTAGTTACCAACACTCCCAAGTACTTAAACTTCTCACAACTCTCATAGTTGAATCCATTCAACTTTATGAGTTTGTCTTTCACCGCTGTGTTTCTCCTGGAAGAGAAGATATACTGTGTTTTGACGCCGTTCACTCGAAGCCCCAATTCTTCTGCCTCCTTTTCTAACCTACACAATCCATCTTCCAGCTCTTTAAATCTTCGAGACAGCATACACACCTCATCCGCATACGCCAAATTCTGGTTCATGCGGTTAAACAGAGTACCACCTGGGTTGTTGGTCTCCACTTTTCTCATCACTCTCTCCAGTACTATGTTGAAAAGTAGTGTGGATAATACATCGCCCTGTCTTAACCCTTGGTTGACTTCAAATTCCTTCGTAAGTTTTCCTTCTACTTTAACTTGGCATTTCGTTCTGTTGAGGGTCATTTGTATCAGACGTATTAGCTTATATGGACACTCCATAACCATCAGAGTCTGATACAGCTGTTTTCTTTTCACGCTATCATAAGCCTGTCATAAGAACAATAAAAACATTATACAAATTTAAAAATATCTGAAAATAAAGTTACATGCATTTCGCGCAATACATCGATGGAATCTTTTCCCGAAATGTCTAGCTCCAGATTTCGGTTTTTTATCGTCTACGAGTATTTCCTCTCCTTTTGACCCCCCATCCCTATATTATCAATAGCAGATAAAGAGAACCGACATTATTTCCGCTCCTATTGCTGCCACAGCAGCCGCCCCTTATTTTCCCTTAGCGAATAATAAGAACTGTAGAAAGATTACTACGAAAAAATAATCCGATTATATGGAAAATAACCTAATATTATAAATAACCGGTGTTGGGATAAAAGACACTTTTCTGTAGTTTTTATTTCAAGTAAAATTTTTTTTTCCCAAAGTTCTAAATTTTTCCAACCTTTCCAAGCGCTTAGAACAAAAGGTTTCTAAAAATTGTAGCTCAAAAACCAATTTAGACAAATAAATAAGCTTTTAAACCGCTAATATAAAATTTTGATTTTTCTGGCATAAAAGCTCAAACACTGAAAGATTTCAATTGTTTCAACATTTTAAATTGTAAATTGTTTCAATTGTTTATATTCATATTGGGCTATTACTACACCTTAGAACAGTATATTTCAACCGCGGCGTAACGGCGCCACGATTGGGGTGCCGCAAAATTTAAGCATTTTCTTAATTTTTTTTAAGTGTAGTTCAAGATAAATCTTAGTCGGTTTTATCAGATTTTTTGCATAAAAATGCGACTTCAAATTGTCAATTTAAAAAAAATCCCACGCTAAAGTTGCGCGTGATATTCGTTTTCGCAAAAAAGCACCTGGCCCATTAACACCCACCCTTATTCATATTCTAGATCCGCCGCTGCCACGAATTTTTATTATTCAGGCAGAGGTGCCACGATTTTTTTTCAGTCAGGGGTGCCACGATGTTTTGTATTTTAGTCAGGGGTTCCACTCAATGAAAAAGGTTGAAGAACACTGACTTGGACTAAAAAAAGGTTAATAACAATAATATTTATTTCCCCTAGAGGGTTTCTTTATGCTTACAATCATATTTACATTGCTTACAATTCCCTATCCAACCCTCCAATTCTCTTCCATACTTCTTTCATTCCTTGCATATATCATCCTTCTTTATTCTGTATTTCTTCAATTTTATTTCATCTCGACACATTCATTCCACAAATAATCCACCATCTCTCTCCCCTGATAGCACATCCTACACAATCTTTTTTCTTCTTCCATCCAATATCTCTCTGTCCTCGTGTCCACATCTGAACCTAGCCATTATCTTGGAGAGCTCTCCTCCTACTATAGAAACTCATTTTCCGGGATATATAAAATACAAAGAGACCGAGGGCTTGATGCAACCACGGAGACCAAGTCGGGCTGACTGGAGGAGGGCCGCGTCCATCTGTACGGAAAACAGAATCAGATGGGCTATCGGCACTTTCCAGTCTTTTAAGGCCCCAGGTGTGGACGGACTAATTCCCGCCTTCCTACAAAAAGGAGGTAGAGAAGTAATGCGAATCTTCTACAAATCTTTAGAAGCAGTATAGCGCTCGGATACATATAGGAGCTATGGAGAAGGGCTAAGGTAGTATTCATACCGAAGGTGGGGAAGAAGGACACCACTCAACCGAAGTCATTTAGACCCATTAGCCTAACATCTTTTATGCAAAAGACACTGAAGAAGGTAATCTAGTAGGTAATAATTACTTTTGGACAATAGTGCTGGTAGGTGCACCACTACACAACTGTCAGCATGCATACAGAGCAGGGAAATCCACAGAAACCGCCCTGTATCAGCTGACAAATGAAATAGAAGCAGTACTAGAGACAACGGAAGTAGCGATATGTGCGTTCTTGGATATAGAGGGAGCCTTTGACAACATCTCACACGAGGCTGTCAAAGCGGCCCTCGAAAGAAGGAATATCGACAGCACTATCTTAAAGTGAATGGGAGAAATGCTGAGAACCAGAACGGCGGGACACAAGTGGGAAAAGACACCATTAAAATATCCACAACTCGAGGATGTCCACAGGGAAATGTGCTATCACCACTGATGTATAGCCTGGTAGTTGATGAATTACTGGCTTGGCTGAACGACCTAGACATCAAATGACAAGGTTACGCCGATGACATAGTCATAATAGCCAGAGGGAAGTTTGAGGGAACGCTCTGTGAAATCGTACAGAGAGACCTCAAATTAACTAGTAGATGGTGTCAAACACTGGGACTGAGACTCAACCCGAGCAAAACCACGGTGATACCATTTACTAGAAAGAGAAAACTAAACTGCCTACAGCCCATACTGTTAGATGGGAGGGCAGTAGAATACAAACAGGAGATAAGGTATCTGGGTATCACACTAGATAGCAAACTCCTATGGAATAGACACGCTGAAGCAGCGGTAAGTAAAGCCTAACGCGCTCTAATGGTGTGCAGAAATTTGGCAGGAAAAACGTGGTGTTGTAACCCCACAATCACCCACACCCCCACAATAGCTTTAATGATCTTACAGGAATTCACTCACCTTTCAGAAACCTTACAAAGTCGTAACATTAATATTGTTAAAGCAATTTCTATAATTGTTCGGTCTATTAAAGCTATTAATTATTTGAAGGATTCTGGTGGTTGCTATGAAGCTAAAATCGAGTATATATTTAAGTATAAAGCTTTTGAAAGGTTAAAGGGTAAAAAAAAGTGGCGGTCATCGGCTGCGAGTCCATTGAACATTTACTATTTACCAGTACAATGATGCTTCAGGTATAAAAGACATAAATTTCCATTAAGAAATAAAAATAGACGGAAAACCAGCAAGGCACGAAGCAAACAAATATATTGTTTTGGAATATAGCAGGGCTGATGAGAAAATTAAGAGCGGAATATAAAAATTACTTGTTGGCGCACATGTTGAGCTTCGATATAATAGGATTAGTGGAAACATCGATTGATGAAAAAGATAGGGAGAAGGAGAAGAACGAACTTCCAGATAACTTTGCGTGGAAGTGTCAAAATAGGCATATAGGGACTACAAAGCAATTAGAAAGCATTGGACGACAGAAACTTGATCAGCCTTACAGAATTTCTAAATAGAAAATATGAAACAGGTTAATTTCCAAGAAAGTGGTTTAATCAGTTTTTGTTCCGTTACCTAAATAAACAATCCTAAGTCATGTGACGAATATAGGATGAACAGCCTGATGAGCCACACGCTGAAAATCCTCATCAAAATTATCCAGCAAAAAATATACCGCAAATGTGAAGAACAATTGGATGGGATGCAGTTTGGTTTCAGAGATGGATTAGGAACTAGAGAGGCTCTGTTCGCTCTAAAAGTAATGCTACAGAAGTGTAGGGAGTACAATAAAAATGTATTCGTCTGTTTCATTGACTTCCAAAAGGCCTTTGATAGAGTCCAACACAACAAGCTTATCGAGAACCTAAAAAATATTAATCTGGATCAAAGCGACATAGATTAATAAAAAATATATACAATAATATAAATATATAAAAAATTATTATACTTTAACCAAACAGTAATAGTGCGGGTTGAAGATATGGAGACGGACGAAATCAAAATCCAGTCCGACAAGGCTGCGTCCTGTTCCCGCAACTGTTTAATTTGTACTCCCAGTTTGTGTTTCGAAGGGATACTGACTGCAATAATGGCAGAAAGTGGAGAAGTGCTACAAACACTATTAGAGAGAGTTAACCAAGCATGCGAAGAAGTAGGACTTAACATTAACATAGAAAACACGAAATTCATGGTAATAAGTATAAACCCGAATATTTACCCTGTTATCACACAAAATGGAAAGCAAGTAGAGCGGATTCACAAATACAAATATCTTGGAACAGTCATTAATGACCTACTAGATCCAGATGAAGAAATCAAGACCAGGATAGAAATGGCTTGAAAGACATTTATTGCAAACCCTTCAATGTTCACAAATAGAAGTTTGTGCCTGCGAATTAGACTGGGGTTCATGGAGTGTTATGTGTGGTCAGTGTTACTGTACGGAGTGGAAACCTGGACCTTAAAAGCCCAAATTTTCAAAAAGCTTCAAGCGTTCGAGCTGTATATATATATATATATATATATATATATATATATATATATATATATGTTGTATTTGAGGTTTTCGCGGATAGATACCTGTGTTGTATTGTTTTCTCGGGGATTCCGCGTTGATGCTGAGGGTTGGCTCTGAAAAGAACCGGATTCTCGACGTTTCGGCGAACTAACATTCGCCATTCTCAAGAGATATATGCGTCCGTGCGGGTCAACCGTTTGCGTAGTAGTATGCTTCTAACGGTTGACCCGCACGGACGCATATATCTCTTGAGAATGGCGAATGTTAGTTCGCCGAAACGTCGAGAATCCGGTTCTTTTCAGAGCTTATATATATATATATATATATATATATATATATATATATATATATATATATATATATATATATATATAGGCGCATGCCAAAGATACCCTGGACTAGAGATGAGCATGGGATCCCATCGACCCATCCCATCCCATCGTCCCATGGGATAGGATGAGTGGTATGAACGTTGGATGGGATGAGATCGGATGGGACAACAAATTTGTATGGGACGGAGTGGGACGAGTTTTCATAATCTAGTAAATCTAGTTCGTGCATAATTAATTGCTTATCGTGCCAATACGCAGATTTTCCATAATATGTCCAGCCCAGGAGATTTCTGTGATAACGATGTATTTCTTGACGATGAAGTCTTGTCATCCGTTTGGGACGAAAAAGGTTTACTCACTGTCAGGTCTGCTACATGGGAAAATGGAATGAATGGGACGGGCCAAGCGACCGGGAAGGGATGGGATGAATGGGATGGGACGAAAATTTTAGGTTTGTGGGATGGGACAGTGGGACGAAAATGTAATGGGATGGGACAGTGACATCGAACCGTACCACGGGATGGAATCTGGAACGAGAAACTCGTGCCATGCTAATCTCTACCCTGGATACATAGAATAACGAACGATGAAGTACTAAGGCGCATCGGACATGAAAGGAAACTATTAAAAAATCTCAAGATACGTAAAACAGCACACATAGGTCATATTTTGCGCAACGACAAATATTATGCTGCTACAAAACATAATGGAGGGAAGAAAAGAGGGGAAGAAGGGAATAGGAAGAAAGAAAAAATCCTGGCTCCGTAATATAAGAGAGTGGACAGGAATGAATGTTGAAGAACTATTCCATGTGGCAAGAGACAGAGAGAAGAAGAAGAATGGACTACAATAAGGGGCGACCTAGAGGCGGTTTAATATTCAGAGTAAGGAAGAACATATAGAGGAAGAGATCCATAGGGGAGAAGATTATGGCGATGGACTTCAAATAGGAAAGATAGAAGTAAACGGAGATAAATGGATTTGTATCATAATTTATAATAATAAAAGCCTAAAAGAACTATTAACAGAGATAGAGAGAGAAGCAAACGGGGAAACCTTGTCTAAAGTAATTATTGCAGGGGACTGGATCGTAAGAATAGGAGAGAGCCAGGTTGGACATCTAAGCAAAGGATGACAGGACGTAATAACAAAATCAAAAGACAAGTTTACATTAAGTAACAAGCAATATATCTAATATTTTCCATTGGGAAAGTCAAATATTTCCATGATATGCTGCATCAAGCCTAATAAAATATATGATTCATTAAAACTGATTTAACTTAAAACCAATTTCAGTTGATTATAAATTTCCAACTTTTACTGTGAAAAGATAATTTTGTATATTCAAACAGAAAAAAAACGCAACCGCGAATTTTTCCCAAAAACATATTATAAAAAGATGCTCATTTTTTGTCAGATTTTTTTATATTGAAAAACCACATGCACTAGCTTTAAAATAGATTAAAATTAAAGAAATATTCACAAGTTAAGTATCAAATTATTATTGAATTAGTTATTTCAGTTAAGGTTTATAACGTAAGTAAAACAAGTTTTAATTTAATATTTTGTTATCTAATAGGCAAATACTTTTAGTAACTTCAATGGATAACCAACATAATAAAAGGGTGGATCAACCCCAATTAGAAAGAAAATTATCGAGTAAAATGGAAATGGCTTTTCGGAAACATGTTGACCGATTAAAATCTGCGAGAGATAAAGATCGAAAACCTTCAGGAGATCTCGCAGGAAATCAGCAAAAACATGCTAAATTAAGAAATAAACAAATCACCCAGAAGAATTCGAAACCAGAAACTGTAAAGACAGATATTTTCCCAGTAGCAAGAAAACCAATTGTAGGTTCTTATATATTTTTCAAAGAAAATCTACAAAATGGGGCTGAAAATAATGGAACTTCTAAATTCAGCTTAAATAAACCTACTGTGTCTAGTAAAATTACAACTGCCTCAGTTATTAGAGAAAAAAAATTGAAAATGTGATAAGGGATGTAGAAATTATTCATAGTGCGATTCGAAAGATTTTAACCAGGTATGGTTACCTAAAACGGATTGAGCCAGAAACACATTCTATCAAGATAATATCTGGAAACTCCTCAAATTTTACGCAACAACCTAGTAGATTAAAACATAATCTGAAAAACTTGGAGGAATTTTATACAAAAAAGTTTAAACCGCATGAAACAGAGTTTATGCCAGATGTTAACACTAACTGCTTAAAATCTATGCAAATTCCAATTAAAACAGATTTGACAGAATCAACTCTAATTCTATCTCCAATTCCAATTGGAGATACAGATTTGAAGAAAACTTGTGATGCTACTAATCTATAAGTCCTAAGTTTTATTGAAAATACTAATTTTATTTTAATTATTTATCCTTAACATTTTGCAGGTCAGTTTATTATTGTTTAATCTGTAATTGTTTGTGTCTATTTTTATAAATCTAACTTTAGTTTATCCATATAAATTGAAATAAATATATCCCATAAAAAACACTTTTATTTGACAATGCCGTAGCCATTTAGGACAAATTTGTCTTATCTTGTTTGTCTGGCCTAGACAAGACCAGATGAGGACTCCATCATAAAGTATGTTACACAGAGTAGGGCCCAGAGTAGGGTCGGTTCCGTCATTTTTTTGCAAAATGATCGTTGTACAAAGCTATTTCACCAGTAGAACAATCATTTTACCAGTAGAACGATCAGATAACATGAATCCCGTGCAAGGAGTACCCCAAATGCTATGTAACATATACACGAGACCAACTGAGAATCACAGATCAAGACGTCTGGCAACGTGGTATACGTAACACATTCCATGGGATCTCCAACCGAAAATGGAGATATTAGCTAGACGGATCGCTACATATATCAACTGGTAGTTAAAAAAACCGGGCGAAGAAATAGTTGACAAAACCACCAGCTTTCAAGAGATGTTTGATAGCTTGCAAAAGCTGAAAGATCTATCAGTAATTCACCGCACAAAGAAATTGGCTTTCGCCAAACCTAAGGTGGCACAATGGCCTACTATTCTAAAAATGATAGAATACGTGGTCTGTTAGAAAAGTATTCGACCCTATTTTTTATTTTGAAAACCTGATGGATTTGAATCAAGCGCGCTTGCATGAGCCGACCTTGAAGCTTGCATGCGTGCGCATGCATGAATTTTTTCCCGCCTCTAGATAGCGTCAGTTGCTGTCGAGCAGTGTTCGAGTGACGTAGTGTTTAGTGCTCTCGTCGATTTTTCAATTCAAGAAAAATGACAAATGAAACTGGGCGACAACCAGGTGGAAACCATTCGGAAGATTCAGAGGGCTTTCGGTGACGATGCTATGGGCGTCACACAGATTAAGGAGTGGTAGAACCGGTTTAAAGACGGTCGCACATCGGTGGAAAGGGAGCCACGCTCTGGTCGGCCATCAACATGCCGAAATGACCATGTCATTGCCAAAGTGAACGTGAAGTGCTGTGGTGATGCGGGACCGTCGTGTGACTATCCGAGAAATTGCGACTGGAGTTGTGGTCAACAGGAAATTGGCGACTCCATCACGACAATGCTCCAGCACATTCTTCGCACTTGGTACACATTTTTTTGGCGAAAAACCTGACTCCTCTGGTTCGACAGGCTTATTACTCTCCTGATATGGCCCACTGCGACTTCTGGCTATTCCCCAAAGTCAAGAGGCCATTGAAAGGAACGCGATTTCAGACAAGAGAGGACATTATGGCTGCAACGACAGCCGAGCTAAAGTCGATTCCGAAAGAGGCTTTTTCGGAATGCTTCCAACAATGGCGGCACCGCTGGGAAAAGTGTGTGGAGTCCCAAGGAGACTACTTTGAGGGTGATTAGGTTTCCAAGGCTCCAGGTATGCCAGTTTTTTTACCGGCTAAAGGTCGGATACTTTTCTAACAGACCACGTATACTTTTGCAAACACAGATACTGATATTAGAGTATACTCTCACCAAGAACCAGCAATATCAGATGGTAAAATAATACCCGGGGCGCAAAAATGGAGAGAAGTAATAAATCAAAAACAAAACAAGAAAGATTATCGAGATATAAAGTCGAAAAAGGTAGTACTTCTAAAATCAAAAAGGAAATCATATTCTCAACTACTTAAGACCCCAGCCAGCGTTGAATGTTGCAGGAATGTTGCAGCAATGTTCCGATGGCTGCACAACATTCCGAATGTTGCAGCAACATTCCTGAACATTCCATTGGTAACGTTGCAATGTGAATGTTGCAGCAACATTCATGCAACATTCCAGTTGCAACATTACAATGTGAATGTTGCAGCAACATTCCTGAACATTCCAGTGGCAACATTGCAATGTGAATATTGCAGCAACATTCCAGTTGCAATATTACAATGTGAATGTTAATTCACATTTATTTTTTACGCCAATTATTTTTTTCATTATTAATATTATCATTTATTTTTACTGTGATTATTTGTACTCGTCACTTTCACGTTTCACTTTTTTTTATTCTTATACTCAAAAATGTATTATATTTTTAGTTATTTTTCCGATCGGCGCGTGTATTTTCCGCCGATCGGAATTTGCATACACATTTCGTGTATATACTCAATGAAACGTTGCTGTATTTATCTACGCTCTCTCTCTTCTTTCTGTACTCCTCTCTTCCACTTTTATGTAGTGTATTAGTGTATGAACGCTGAGTCTCTCCTAAACGCGTTTACATAACCTACTTGTACAACAAACGCATTGCCTTAAAATTTAGTTGGCAAGGTCGTTCGAATAAGAAACTCTGTAAGAAACGATGTTTCAGCCAATTGATGGTGGCGAAATTACTGTGCAGTAAGTTTATTTCTTTAAAAGTGAACATTTTTATATTTTTGCCTAATATTTAATATTATCCTACAATTTTACAGAGACTTGGACAGAGACTTGGACTTGGCGGAGAGAAATGGTAGTACCCTATTGAATATTGAGGACATAGATGGCGTTACAACAATGGAAGAGATAAAGACGCGGTAAAATCTGCACTTGGTATTACAGATGGAGACATTAAAATAAGAAACATCAGAACTGGGTATGGTAACAAGTGGCAACTATAGCTCTTCCCAAAACACAGGCAAATAAGCTCCTAGAGAAAGAAAAGCTTAAGATTGGGTGGTTATACTGCAGAGTTAGGGAGAGGATAGACATAATGAGATGCTATAAATGCTGGGAGACGGGCCACTTTGCAAACTCATGTACAGGACCAGACAGGCACAAGCTGTGCCTCAGATGTGGTCAAGAGGGACATCAGGCAAAATATTGCCAAGAAGAATTGTACTGCCCAATCTGTAAGCTGAAAGGACACCAGGTATATTCCGGAAGTTGTCCTGCATACAAAAAAGCGCTGTCGGAGTCACTGAGATTGACTAAAATCATCCAAATCAACCTCATGAGATGTCGTCCCGCACACGATCTCCTGTCTGTCACGGCAATGGAAACCAAGGCAGATATTCTGATAGTTAGCGAACCTAATAAAAAATAGTGAGCGCGGGTGGCTGGTTTACTGACCAGAGAAAAGATGCTTCAATACAGTCACAAATCGTAACCTACCGATAATAAAAACTGGAAGGGGACCAAGTTACGTATGGGTAGAGACCCAGAACTATGTCATATATAGCTGCTATCTCTAACCTAACGCCCAAATAGAGCAGATGGATGAGTGCCTTGAGCCGCTCGGCCAAAGCCAAAGAGAACAAGACCAAAATTCAAAAATTATATCTGGTGATTTTAATGCAAAGTCCCCGTACTGGGGATGCGCGCATATGGATAAGAGAGTAGAAATGCTAATAAACTGGGCAGCAGAAATGGATGTCGTCCTAATAAACCAAGGAGTGCAACCTACATTCATAAGGGGGAACTCAAGCTCCATAATAGACCCCACCTTCTCTTCAAGTGGTATTTCTAGCAAGATACTAGACTGGAGAGTATTGGATAAAGAGACAATGAGCGATCACCGATACATAGCGTACAATATAGGAAAAATGAGGGAGTACAAACAAATAACCCCGTATATGAATACAGGTTGCACAGTATTCTTCTATTACTAGAAGAAATTCTATTATTAGTCAATTCTTCAATTTTGGACTAACAAAATTAAAGCCCAAAAATGGCCTTTTTGGTCAATTTTCTAGACATAAAACCTTAAGGTTAATATACATGTCAAAAGATTATTGGGTCCAATTAAATGTAGCAACATTTTGAAATCGTTAAAATAAAAAACGTATATTGCCCAGAAACCTATAATGTTGATTTTTGTAGGCTATATTCCTTTCCCCCTTTATTCAAATTCTAGATCCGCGACTGATCAAGGCTGCCACGATTTTTTATTTTCCAATCAGGGGTGGCACGATTTTTTGTGTTTCAGTCAGGGGTAGCCACTCAATGAACAAGTTTGAAAAACACTGTTATAGAATAAAAAAAGGTCACAAACCGCAAATATAAGCAAATGACGTTACAAACCGCAAATTGAGTTTTTTAGGCATAAAACCTTAAGCAAATATAGCCTAAACAAAATATTCCTTGGTTCGAAATAGGACAAACAAATTTAAAGCCCAAAAATCGCCTTTAGGACAATTTTCTAGATATAAAACCTGAAACTTAATCATGTCGGAACACAGCCTGAATATATAAATATATTCAACCCCTCCGGAGCACAATAATACTAATTAGTCTTTTTAGGAGTAGCAAAAACAAATCTCATGTGAAATTTGTTAGTTATTTTATAGCTTTCAGTCCACCTTCATGGCACTCAACAAAAACCAGAAAAATAACATTGTTTTTTAAGATCATGTCTTTCCAATACCTTAAGTGATTTTTTTGAGATTTATCTCTCATCAGTACAGCTTTGCTTTTATAAACAACAATTTGTAAACCACTTACTTGAAACCCATGTGGATGATTAGGGTTAGATATTTTTGATTTGACATTTCGTGAGAGTGACATGAACTTAGCAGGTTATTGATTTAAATGATAAATTTAGACTCATTAGTTTTATAGAGCTTTGGAAAGAGCTCATTAGTTTTATAGAGCTCCGAAAAAGTTGAATATATTTATACATTCAGACTGTGTTCCGACATTATTAAGTTTATATGATTATCTATAAAGTAGTATGGTTTTACCAATTTGAAATAAAACCTAAAGTTTAACATATATGTTAAAACATGATTGGGTCCAATTAGATGTAGCAGCATTTTGAAATCGTTAAAATAAAATATGTATATAGCCCATAAACCTATAGTGGTGACTTATGTAGATTTTCTAGCAATCTAAATGTGGAAGCATAATCTGTATTGAGAAATTTGTTCAAATTAACTTATTTAT
The DNA here is from genome assembly GCA_944588485.1 of Phosphuga atrata. Taxonomy (NCBI): domain Eukaryota; kingdom Metazoa; phylum Arthropoda; class Insecta; order Coleoptera; family Silphidae; genus Phosphuga; species Phosphuga atrata. The sequence goes on along the minus strand of OX155907.1, from coordinate 316,326 downwards.
ATACACAATGGTAGAATAGCCTTTAATCTTGAAAGCTTACATTTTATAGCTCTTGAATTTTGGATCACTAATTAATTTATAGATAAGATAGCCCCATTTTATTTGTCAGTCTTCTATGATTAAGCCCAATTAAAACAGGAAGAATCTAAAGTGTTCTTGTTCCCACATCCAGGTAAAACCTAAAACAAAAGAACTTTCCATTTTAAATATAGCCCAAAAGAAATGTAAGTTCTAGTACTAGCCCACTGTTTTTTATCGTACAATCATTATTATAGGATTATTATATATTGCAATTATATTATAGGATAAGAAAATAGGATTTTGGTAGTTGAAATGATATGAAATAGGGCCACAGTTTGTGGCCCTATTTTTTGTGTTTCAGTCAGGGGTGCCACTCAATGAAGAAGGTTGAACACACTGCCAAAGCGTAAAAAAGGTCACAAACCGCAAATATAAGCAAATGAGGTTACAAACCGCAAATTGAGTTTTTTAGGCATAAAACTTTAAGGTAAATACCCTATAACCTAACCGAAATATTCATTGGTTCCATTTTAGGCTAACAAATTTAAAGCCCTAAAATCGCCTTTTGGCCAATTTTCTATACATAAAACTTTAAGTTTAATATATATATATATATATATATATATATATATATATATATATATATATATATATATATATATATATATATATATATATATATATATATATATATATATATATATATATATATATATATATATATATATATATATATATATATATATATATATATATATATATATATATATATATATATATATATATATATATATATATATATATATATATATATATATATATATATATATATATATATATATATATATATATATATATATATATATATATATATATATATATATGAAATAGGGCCACAGTTTGCAATGAACATTTAGTCCAATTATACTTTTATTTTGAAAAGTTAAAAAATTATAGATAATAAAAAAGTTTCACTATAATAAATTAATTTTATTTATTCGTTACATTTAATAAGATTTTTTTGGAGGTGTGCGATAATGTTTTATTGATAGGAAGGTGAATTAAGATTAGAATTTGGAAAAAAATTAATATAATGTGTTAACACAGATCTATAATTAGTGACCTAAATATAATAAATCTGTGCAAGATTTAAAAAAAAGACGCTTTAGAAAGGAAACCTTGAATAAGAGAAGAACATTATAAACATGTTTTATTGCAAATACATTTTTTATATAAAAATTATATTACCTAGGACAGTAAAAGTTTTGAAATATGAAAAATATTTCTTTCGAATTTTCATTTTTTTAATATATACTTTTTTAGATTTTATATAGTTGCTATAGAAAACAAAAATAAGCTTAAATTTTTTCGTTTTCTATTTCACTGTAATATACAATATAGACATAGAAAAAATAGATATTAAAATATAAAGTTTTATTGAACAGAGGAAACATAGAACTTATGAATTACAAAAATATAATAGTTATGTAATAAAACAGCATTTTTTCTCGTTTTATAAGATCAATGTATCAAAAAACCTAAATCTATACAAAAACAAAAAAACATTAATCAATTTGGTTGTAGCAAGAGAAAGAATCTGATTATACATTATTTTCAATGTCAAGTTTGTGTAAAATTGATTTAAAAAAAATAAATTCCTGTTAATCCTTTGGTGAAAAATTAAATAACTTAATTAAGAATTTTCAGTCCAGGAAAACCAATTTAGATTTTTTAAATAGCTTAATCCTATTTTTTTTTTCTAAAGAAAAAAATTAATAACCTCTTAAACTTGATTTATCTCATGCTAAATGTCTTGTGATCTATGTTATTGTCAATAACAATATGATATAAATTAAGTTAACAAAAAAACAACCAATGCAAAATTAATTAATATCAGCGAAACATTTTTTCTAATTTTATTCCTCATTTTTCTTCTTTTAAACCTTAACTATACTGTACTATTATCACAAAAATAAATTAACAAAATTCTCATGTTGATTTTGGCATTTTTATATACAACAGGCATAAATCACTGCAATATTCGAACAAAACAAAACAAAAAATACAAAATAATAGAAAGTAGAGTTGAAAAAGAACATGATATGCAGTTCACATAAAAACAAAAACAAAAAAAAAACTAAAAGAAAGCTCTCTTGAAAAACATTTGATTCAATAAATATCTTTTCTTATAGAATTTTATTTTTTAAATCTTTAATTTTAATATACTATATATATATATATAATATATATATATATATATATATATATATATATGTATTTTTAATATATTAGGATCACAATATTTTCTCTTACTAATTGTGTTTTTTTTTGCCGAAAAATTAAAAAAATAAATTAATAAGAGATACATATATATATTTAAATGGCTGATTTTTTTCAATGCAATTTTCTAGTCTCTTACTCTACCAGGCACTCTGTTTTTATGTTTTTTTTAATACAACAACTAATTACAATATTTATGACACCCGACAAAATTTTTTTATTTCATAAATGTCATAAAACTTTTTTCTTCATTAAAATTTATATCACATATTTTAGATATTTTAAAAGTGCTATACACTTATTTAAAATATCTTTACAAATTCATTATTTATTTTTTTGTCATTTGCCTTAAGAAAAAACCATTTAAATAACCTCAAATCTATTGTGTTGTATCCTTACCATGAGATAAAAACATGAGCTCTGGTGATAGCTATCACATAGTATCACTATATAACAGTCAACAAGTATAGAGACACTATAAATTTAAGACTAATCTTAACAAATATATGAATTTTTTTCATATTTAGAGTATTTACAATTTATACATAGTTTTATATGTACGTACTTAAAAATTAATATATTTATATAACTTTGTTTTATTTTTTCCTTTCATTCATATTTACATTGACTTACGTTGTTCTTTTGGGGCGTTTCACCCCTTTATCTGGTGGATTTGTCGGTGAAGCAGATCGTGGCTTCTTATTACTAGATTTGCACATGGCACAATGGAACACCTAAAAAAATAAAATTATTACCCCTCCCACAATCTACTATAAAAACACCGATAACTAAACACTATCTTCCACCCACGGTCAAATATGAGCCAATAGAACTGATTGTCGCATCTACACAGGGGGGTGACACTCTTATGGGTGACCTTGTGATAGAAGTTGTAATGTATTGGAAGGATTTATAGATGGCACTGGGCACGGAAATTTAAAATTATTTAGTGTTGTTTAGATTACCATACATACACATATCTAAAGTTTATTGCTTAAGTCGCCATCGTGTCAGAATTCGCATGGGCATAGGAATAATATAGGAATATATTATTCCTATGTCCATGCATATTCATTGGTTATATTGTTTCTGAATTTTATTTGTTTTCGTCGGTTTTTCCGAACTGCTATATATGCAGGCAACGCGTATTTGCAGCCAGGGTAACAAGTTGTAGATTTGGCCTTTCCTAGAACTACCCTTCAGATTTGAAATATGTGTTGGGGGATTGGAACATGTGTTGTTTATTTAAGAAGGTATATAAACCCAAAACGAAGTTATGGACTCTCTCTTTTTCTGCCTGCACTAGCCACTAATACATTGTCTCTGCAAGATATTGGTAATTTAATTCCTTAAAATTAAACATTTTATAATTCAAATTGAAAGGTAAGTGCATGTTTCACTTAATATTATCATAAAGAAAATGCTTTGTTTATTATCAGAACTACCTAAAAGCATTGCATATTATCAGAACTTTGTTTATTATCAGAACTATCTAAAAGACGCACTATATGACACTTTTTAGACAATGAATTTGAAATGTATGGTTCCTGTTTGTGAAAGTAGTAGTATGGTTCACCATCACCTAAGGTTCGATTTTAAATGTTAAACCTGGTATGTCTGTCTTAAAATTAATAATATTTTATGCACATCTACATTGTAATATTGTTTTCTATATAGATCTTTTACTACAAGAGGCTTTACCTGGACCTTCACATCTAGACCTTCAGACCACACCAGATGTTTCTACATGTAGTCCAGAAATAGGAATGACAGGTACATTATATTTGTCCCTGTGTTATAAATTTATTTAAAAAGCCACATTTTAGACACTAGTCCCGACAAACAGCCATACAATATTCTGCACATGGTAGATGAAACTCGTATGGTAAATTTAACACCTAAGAAAAGGAAATATTATCGTGAGCTTGTCAAAGCAAAACATTTCATTGCAACAATGAAAAGAAGACATGGTACTTGTGCCAAGAAATTATTTCAAGGTTCAACAGACATATTTTCAAATTCGATTATGAAAGCCATGGAGAAATTAGAGAAAATGCCACGAGTGGTGCAGCTTTTCATACACAGTCAATTACGGAATGTGCATAAGCGATCCAAAGCACGCCGTTACACCTGTGATGATAAATCATTTTACATTGCATTACAAAAGAGCAGTCCGAGGGGATACAGGCAAATGGGTAAGTTTTTCTCTATGCCATCTTCCCGAACACTAAACAGATTTTTAAAAAACTTTTAATTAAAATGTGGGATAAACAATCAAATATTTTCTTATTTAAATAAAAGTTCGGAAAGTATGAGCCAGCAAGACAGAGTTTGTATATTAATGTTCGACGAAGTTTCATTGAAACCCAATTTGTATTACAATCAGGGCACACAGAAAGTAGATGGTTTAGAACAACTTAATGAAGAATGTAGTTATAAAATTGCAATATCTATCTTGTGTTAATTTAGTAGTACATAAACCTTTGGCCTTCAGCCCCCGACATAATGTCTTGACCTTTCTCATTACTTGCTTTGACGTAGTGAAAGGCTACAATGCACAAAGCATCTCGAATGCTGTGTGCTAAAGAGTAACAGAAGATTTCCGTGTTCCTCCCTTGATTTCATTAATTAAGTTGTCCCAAGGTGGATGTTATTAATATTTTTGTAATGTAATGTAATGTAAATGTAATGTAAATGTAATGTAAATGTAATGTAAATGTAATGTAAATGAAATGTAATGTAAATGTAATGTAAATGTAATGCAAATGTAATGTAAATGTAATGTAATGTAAATGAAATGTAATGTAATGTCACAATGTAAATACATATTTTTAAAATTAAACAATTGTTTAATACAAAATTAAACAATTGTTTTTCAATTTCACCCTACTTGAATTACATTATATTTCCGTATTTATTTAATACAACATTCATAAATCCCGCCTTTGATAATTAGTTCCTAGGAAGGAAACATAGGTGGCGCACATCTATCACAGAAATTCATTAGTCAGTGTCCAGTCTCTCTTTAGATATTTGTCTCTGCATCTACAGTTGACTGCAGAGAGACTTATTTAGAAACTGTGAACAATGTTCCCTGTAATCTGCGCGAATGCGCGGATTCACTTTAATTTTGGTGACATTAACGATAAATTTAGACGTTGATTTTCTCTTCGAAATTGGGGATATTAGATTAATTAATATATACTATATATTATTCTAACCATCAACATATTACAATGATCAACAAACAGACATTCATATACACATGCGATTCTCAAGGCGGAGATACACATGCCTGTAAAACGGAAAAGTAGCATGCTAGTTAACGGCACGTACAAGTAACTGGCACACTTGCAAGTCAAACTTGCATTCAATTTGCGTCCTAGAATGCCTGTATTTGCAAGACGTATACAAAGTGTGCCAGTTCACGAGACAGTACGTGTCAGTCTTACGCTTTTCTGCAATGGAAAACATTCTAAATTAATTAAATAGTATCAATTTTGGTGTAGGCATTGTCACGGGTTATTTTATTTATAAAGGGTTATTCAATAAGGACAAAACAAGTTTGTTTTATAATACGGACCATAACCTGCAATAGTATATTACGTAACGAGAGTTGTAAGAAGCGTATTACGTACGAGCGGAACAGTTTTCCGCGAGTACGTAATTGCCTTACAACTCGAGTTATGTACTATACTTTATCTACGACCACACTAATTTGTTTCTGTTTAATAAGAAAAATATGTTTGATATAACAAATTTATTTCTTATTAGGTTATGTTTATTTAATTATCATTATTTAACATTATAATAAACAAACAGTTGTATTTTCATAAATAACTGTTACTCGACATTACTTAACTAGCAAAAAATGAAAAGAAATACATTCTTAATGGTTACATTATTTAGTACCTTATCATTTAGTACTTATTTGGGTTAAACTGGAATAAGAGTGTTCATAGATATAGGCAACCCAATGTACGCAATATCAATTTCCGTTAGTTTGTGGCACGGGGGGCGCTGAACGTATGAGCACGTAATAGCAGCTCTCAACCAATCAACGAATCGTAAACCAAACGCACGTGTGTGTTGTCAACCATAACTTATCATTAATCGCGGACTGTTACATACGTGTGTGTTATGATGTATTTAGATAGTCCACGAACTGTACAATAATGGGCATTTACAATAGTGGTCGTAGATAAACTTTTTTATGATCTGTCAAAGTCAAAACGTCCATCAATACTTATATTTTTATAAGAATGAAGTTCAGCAACGAGCAACGTTTGAAAATCGTTAAAACTTACTTCCGAAATTCTGAGTCGGTAATCGTTTTAATGTAATAGCTTTAAGAGCGCGTAATGCAATTTTTTGTCGCAATAATCGTCTCACCAGACAAGCTGTGCGTGCGATGGTGAATAAATTTTAATCAATATATTCACTATTGAATGTCCCTGTGTCAGTGGGACAACGCACTGGTCGAAGTACTGAAAATATTGCAGCCGTAAGAGCTTCAGTTCAAAATGAACCAAACAAGTCGATTCCACGCCATTCACAAGAATTGCGAATTTCTCAGTCCACATTATGGCGGATTTTGCTACAACCTTACAAGATCAAATTAACCCAAGAACTGAAACTTAACTGATTTTGCACTGCAAAAGTTTGGAAAAAAATCCTGAATGTCATCGAAAAATTATCTTTAGCGAATAACTTCGGCTGAATGGATTTGTCAATAAGCAAAATTTGCATTATTGGACTGCAGCAAACCCACATGTGCTTCATGAGACCACATTGCATACACAAAAAGTGAGCGTGTGGATTTCATGTAGGAGGTGTGATAGGAGCCGTATTTTTTAATTAAAAAAATTAAAATAATCGCCATGTTATGGTCAATGGTGTTCGCTAACATGCCATGTTGGAAGCTTATTTTTGGCCAGAATTGAATGGACTTGATATCAGCGATATGTGGTTCTAACAAGATGGAGCCACAAGCCACACAGCTGGTCAAACAATTGATTTAATGAAAGGAAAATTTGGTAATCTCGAGAAGTCGAAGGTTTATACCAACAACCCAACAACATTAGAAGAGCTCAGGAACAATATCGGACGCGAAATTGCCAACATTCTGGCTGAAAATTGGATCCAAACAATCGATCGCTGCCGTCGTGATCGTGGTGGTCATAAATAAAGTCTAATTCCATAGATAATTGCAACATGTGTACTACACCCTGGAATACATTTTAGCCCGATATCTCAATTATTCTGTGTGTTATTTAGATACAAAATTGTTATGTCCTTATTGAAAAACCCATTATAAAGAGAGCTGTATAGTCATAAGTAGGGAAAGATAGTATGTTCTAGACCCTCCTCCTCCTCAAACCTCCTCTGACCTTGACCCCTAACCTAACCTTGACCCCTAACCTGACCTTGACCTTGGAACTTCCGGTTTCGACTTCCGGCCGCCATTTTCGGAACTTCCAGATGCGCGGGAAAATTCAAAATATAGACGCGAGGCGGGGGAAATTCAAAATTAGGTTAGGTTAGGTTTCGACTTCCGGTTTTGACTTCCTGTTTCGACTTACGTTAGCATTAGGTTAGGTTACGGGATGTTAGGAATGAAGTGCGCTTCATTTCATAACCTAATGCTAACCTAACCTAATGCTAACCCAACTAACCCAATGAGATTGAAGCTGAAAGAATGAAAAGTGGACGGAAAGTGGATGGGGTGGACGGAAAGTGGACGGAGTTTAGCGTGGGGTTACATAGACCTCACACCCTGTTTAGCGTGGGGTCACATAGACCTCACACCCTGTTTAGCGTGGGGTCACATAGACCTCACACCCTGTTTAGCGTGGGGTCACATAGACTTCACACCCTGTTTAGCGTGGGGTTACATAGACCTCACACCCTGTTTGGCGTGGGGTCACATAGACCTCACACCCTGTTTAGCGTGATGAAAATTGGATGCAAGTAGATGAAAAGTGGATGCAAGTAAATGAAAAGTGGATGCAAGTAGATGAAAAGTGGATGCCAGAAAATTGAACTCTTTGGTATTTATATAAATGAAAAACATTAATACGATCTGGTTCACAAACAAGTTTAAGAAATTTCGCTTACTCATAGGAAATTATTCGGATAAATATAAGGTCTGTATAGTCTTGTCCGTTCTTGTTCGACCTTGTTCGGTATTGTCCGATCTTGTCCGGTCTAAAACCAATAATCTCATTTGAATCAATCCGTAATATGTTTGCAATCAATTATGTATGCATACACGATTGTCCGCTACCCATCCGCAACTCATTTTGAATTTTCTCCGCTTGTCTGTCTGTCTAATCTAGTCTGTGTAGTCTAGTCCCTCTATTCTTGCCTGGTGTTATGACTGACAAACATCCGCTTGCGTCTAATCAACAAGCCGCAAATCAAAATAAAACGTAGATAACACAATGGAAGTAAAAATATAAACATTATTAACAATTATAAGAAAAACAATCGAAAATATATTTTAGTTGAATTAAACAATCCCTTAGATATTTTAGTTTTAGTCTAATCTAGTTTTATGTATTTAGCTTGGTCTGTCTAATCTCATGTATTTAGCCCCCCATCTGTCTAGCTTCATCTAACTAGTCTCGTCTTTCTAGTCTTGTCTGTCTAGTCTTGTCTGTTCATTCTTGTCCATTACATATAAATTGAGGGAAAAGGTCAACTGTAATTATTTATTCGTTAATCAGCCAATCAGCATCGAGATAATTAGTTTAGCAATATCTGCCGCGGCGGATGAAGTCACCTACTGAGGGGTAGGGGGTCGGGCGGTATCTCCCTTAAGGCACATGCTAGAGCCGTTCTGTCACCAGATTTTATTTTTCTCATCAAATGGTTTAAAATGGTTTAGTCTAGTCCGTCTAGTCTTGTCCATCTAGTCTTGTCTGTCTAGTCTTGTCTGTCTAGTCTTGTCTGTCTAGTCTTGTCTGTCTAGTCTTGTCTGTCTAGTCTTGTCTGTCTAGTCTTGTCTGTCCAGTCATGTCCGCCTAGTCTTGTCTGTCTAGTCTTATCAATCTAAATCCTCCCTAATCTCAATTGAATCAACCCCTATCTGAATTTTCACCCCTCACCACCATTTTGAATTTTCCCACTATCCAACGTACACGTATCTTGCAGCGTCATCTAGACATTCTCGCTCGGACGCGTTCAGAGTTGATGTATGCAACCAACTACACATCTCATTTGCCTCCGCCAGCACCTAATTTTGAATTTCCCCCGCCTCGCGTCTATATTTTGAATTTTCCCGCGCATCTGGAAGTTCCGAAAATGGCGGCCGGAAGTCGAAACCGGAAGTACAAACCGGAAACAGGAAGTCAAAACCGGAAGTTCCAAGTTCAAGGTCAGGTTAGGGGTCAAGGTCAAGGTTAGGGTCAAGGTCAGAGGAGGTTTGAGGAGGAGGAGGGTCTAGAACATACTATCTTTCCCTACTGTCATATCTCATTTCTCCATCGTGAGATAATGAATACAAAAACTTGAAACGAAAACAAAAGCTGCCAAACAAGAAACGTACACCAACCGCGAGAACTCGTCAGCTACTGGCAAATGTGTAGCTGTCGCGTACGTTCACAAGTGCCGGTTTTGCAGTCCCGCAACCCCTCCCTCATATTGCATAGCAGTAAATCAAATGTTGTGCTATCTACTTGCTTGCCAAATACAGGCATGCCAGTTAGTGTATACACATGATCGTAGGTGGCACGTGCAAGGTGACTGTTATGTGCCAGCTACAGTCATGTGTATTCCTGGCTTTAAGAGAAGGAAACCTAAGAAGAGAAAAGTACGCCAGCGGCAACAGGAGAAAAAAATATTTTAATATGCTTATTTCCTTTAGTTTCATCATTATCATCTTTATTAAAACGATTTTTTTGTGAGAGTATCTTCGTAAAGTCGTAGTAGTAGGTTATGATACAAGTGTGTGAAGGGCTTTTGTGCATGACTGGCGAACTTCAATCGCAATAAGTGCAAACAAGCCTTTCACACACGCGTATCATACATTATTTTAGGTTGTTGTTGTTGTAGGTTGTTGAACCTACAAAAAAATAATTGTTTCTAACCAATAATATTGAAAAATTGTAATTTTGAGATACAATTTAATTTATCACTACATTCAGCGCCTTCGTGGCAAAAAATGCTAACTAGTAAAAACGCACAGTGTCAATGTATTCTAGGTTAACCTAGATTTAATCTAGATTCGGTTATGATTAGGTTATGTTATATTACAGCCAGATAAATCCAGACTGAGAGGCCGAGGCTTCTTGATTCAAAATAAGGAAAATTAATTAAATTTTAATATACGTCAGCAAATTTATTTTCACTACGTCTATGTTTTTAATTTAGTGACGCGAGTTGTTGCCATAGTAACAACAAACAGAAATCGTTTAAATAATAATAACAGTCCATTTGATGTACATTACACTTTTACGCACGATTTGCATACTTTGGATACTTAATGGGTATTACCGTGCCTTAATTTGTTTCTTGTTCATATTCATATATATATATATATATATATATATATATATATATATATATATATATATATATATATATATATGAATATGAACAAGAAACAAATTAAGGCACGGTAATACCCATTAAGTATCCAAAGTATCCAAATCGTGCGTAAAAGTGTATATATATATATATGTATATATATATATATATATATATATATATATATATAGTTTAAGATATTAAGATAGTAACGAACCTCCATTTTTGCAGATCGAAGTGTCTAAAAGGCTAAACGCAAACCCTGATAAAATTAATACTAAAAGAGCGTAAATTGTTTTAAAATGATTGGTTTTCGATATTTGTTGAGACTAAAATTCCATCGAATAAAAAAGAAAGTATAAAATTAAGCGAAATTTGTACATTTGAAAATGTCTACATTTGAAAATGTCTACATTTTGTGCAGAAGCAAATATTTCAGGGAAAATTATGGAAAAAATGGGAAGAACATCACGTAAAAAGAGAAAAACAAGAACGGTCAAAATCTGATTTTAAGAAAGTTAATGTATTACTCGAAAATATAATATTGGCTATACGTATTAACTCATCAATGAATTCCGTCCCTGAAATTCATAAGCATATGAAAAAAATTAATGAGTTGCCACAAAATCGGTGAAACAAAAGATATGCTTTTGAATTCACCGATTGTACAAGGTGGCGCAAAAGTAGTGTCATAATTTGAATTGGCTGTCATTTTTGCAGATGGCGCCAAATGTCACTTAGATATTTATGATGTAGATATACAGTGAATTAGTTGGCAACAAGCCATGGGGCGATACACACCTCAAAAACGTGTATTTATTGTTACTGCTTATTTGACAAATTTTCAGTCTGTTGTTTCAACGCAACGTGAATTTCGCCGTCGTTTTCCCTGTCATCGTGTTCCATGTGCTCGAACAATTAATCGTTTGGCTGAGCACTTCGTGCAAACTGGTTCACCACAAATGTCGCAAAGAGTGGCCGGCCTCGTAGTGCTCGTTCGAACGAGAACATCGCTGCTGTTGCCGACGGCGTCAGAGAGAATCCACAAACATCAACGAGACGACGATGCACACAATTAGGTATCAGCAGACGTTCGTTTCAACTGATTTTTTTGAAAGATTTGAACATGTTCACCTACAAAGTGTAAACTGTTCACGAATTGCTGCCTGCTGACCGTCGGACAAGGTTAACTTACTGCCAAACTCTGTTGAACAAGAAGAGGATGACTTGCAAAATATCAAAAATCAGAATGAGCGATAAAGCCCATTTTCACTTAAGTGGTTAAGTTAACAAACAAAATTTGCGTTTGTGGGGCACAGAAAACCCACATGTAATGCAAAAAAAACCATTGTATCCCCTCAAAGTGACTGTTTCCTTATTTTTTTGAAGACGCCGATGGTGCCACCGTAACCGTAAATGGCGACCGTTACAGGCAAACGAGCTTTTTTGCCGCAAGTTGCTGCATCGGGTCTCGATCATTGTTGGTTTCAATAGGACGGAGCAACAGCTCGGGTAACTATGGAGTTTTGGAGATTTGAACTGGCCGTCCAGATCGCCAGATCTAACAGCACCATACTTAGGGGCTTTTTAAAATCTCGCGTTTACCACAACAAACCACAAACCTTGCAAGTCTTGAAAGCTAACATTGATGAAGAAATAGCTAATTTGGAGCCAGATGTATTACGAGCAACAATTCAAAATGCCGTAAAACGAGCGCAATTATACATCAACTCGGGAGGTGGCCATTTTAACGATATAATTTTTTTTCCCGTCAAAAGCGGGAAAAAAAATTGCCCGCTTTTTTTGAGTGAAAAAAGCGGGCATTTTTCACTCAAATGAAAAATGCCCGCTTTTCATTTGCATGAACAGCGGGCAAATGAAATGCCAGCTTTTCATTTTCAAATGAAAAGCGGGCATTTTTCATTTGAGTGAAAAATGCCCGCTTTTCACTCAAATGAAAAGCGGGCATTTCATTTGAGTGAATGCCCGCTTTCACTCAAATGAAAGCGGGCATTTGAGTGAATGCCCGCTTTCACTCAAAAGCAGTGAAGCGGGCACATAGCCTTGTTGCACAAGGCTATGTGCCCGCTTCACTGCTTTTTACCATATATATATGGTAAACCTAGTGAAATATATAAAGTATGGTAAGTATCACCAGTGCGCTGATGACACACAAGTCCTTTACACCTCTAAGCTTTCATCATCTATACTCAGGCCGGCGAGAGAATGCAGCTGTACTGCGCCGAGGTATGAGGGGCGAGAGACGCGTCGAGGTACGCGCAGGTTAGTTTGAGTTAAGAAATATGCGTCAGTTTTTCAAACATGGACAACTAAACACCGCGCACTGGGAATAATGTGGGGGTATGCGCAGAACAATGCTAAACTCATCGAGACGAGATGCATTCTCTCGCCGGCCCGAGTATAGAATAAATGCTGACCTAAAAACAATCCCGCAGTTCTCAGTGGGACATTCGTTAAAACTGAACGCGGGAAAGACAAATAATATTATTCGCTCCCAAAAATAAAGACGAACATCTTAAGGAAAGACTCAATATATCTCTGGACGGAGTAAAACTGAACACACAGCCAGAAGTCAGGAACTTGGGGTTATCAATTGACGAAAAACTAAACTTCCGCACATATATCGCTCGAACAACTCGCATAGCAATAGCTAGACGCTAGACTGAAGCTTATTTACTCCTCGAGAACCATATTACCCAAAGATTTGAAAAAAAGATAGTAAATTCCTACGTAACCTCGCTATTTACATACGCTAGCTTTGTGTACGGAAATTTCATCGATTTCGAAACAGCAAGAAAAAATGTTCAAAACCTATGCATCAGGTTTGCTTGCAACTTAAAAGCTAGAGTTACCATTCCTCAAGACCTTCGTCATTCCTGGATGAATATGAAGGACACGAGGAAAAGCATTTCACTTTATAACAAAATTTTAAATACAAAGAAACCCTGATACCTGCATAGAAAAATTCAATTTAGGAGTCATGTTAACAATATATATATTAGGAACCGAGGCACACTCTCTATACCTAAACACAGGACAGCCTTATTCCAATGCTGCTACTCGTTCCAAGTGGCAAAGTCGTTAAACAGCCTAACTACAGTTAGGAAAACTCCAATTATACAAACGATAAGTTCCAAAATTAAATAAACTCTGTCTCATATACCTGGCCGTATTTGCTAACATTTCTTATGCGCTCATACGTTTCTACGCTAAAATATCGGTCTATGGATATGGTTCTCTGGTGCATTGTTGACATGACTGCGCTTTATGTACAAATTTTCTTTACTTTTCTTTCGTTATTGCACTGAAATCCCTGATGTTAATAACTTATAACGCGATATATGACTTTTGACGCGAAAACGCGATGGTCAAAGCAGAGAATCTTAAAATGACTTAACTGCAACTATACTTAATATGCTTAATATTTCACGTAATATTAAATTAACAATTTACTGTTAATATAAATCTTCTATTAAACACTCCGAACAATATTTATGTAATAATGTTATGCACTAACTTTACGCATCAGTATTAAATAACTTTATATGCATTATGATATAATATTATATAATAGTATCTTGTAGTAGTATCCGTAGCAGGGCGGAAGATTGAGTATGTTAGAATTATAATTTTAACGTACATATAAACTAGATGATAGGGACTTGCTTGAGATTATATGTAATCTGAAGCAAGTCCCCATCATCTAGTTATAAGCTAATATATCGTTCGTTTGGATGAACAGGGTATTAACTCATTATGTTCTTGCCTGCAGAATTTCTTTTTTTTGCTCAGTAATAGAAAAATTGACAAAGTCATGAAGTGAACAAAAACGTTATCAATAAACGTTAATCAATAGTTTATAAAAGATATTATATGAGAGGCTAACCAATTATTTACAGAAATGGAAATATATTGATTTGAAAACTTCAAATCGCTGTTCAGGCTTTTTTGAGTTAATACCCTCGCTACGCTCGTCGTTTTCTAAACATGGACGCGTGTTGAAAAACCGCGCTTATTGAACTCGTTCTTTAATATACTATTTTAACTAGATCGATAAATGTAATAAGAAAAATGACCAAAAACGGAGATAAATGCAAGAAAATGTAAAATTTGCAATAAAATTATGTTTGTTGTTGTATAAATTCAATCTGATATTCATTTCAAAACAAAGAAGATATAATAAAAGTATGTATATGAAAGAGAATACTTTTTTGTTTTTCTTAATAGAGAAAATAATAAAACCAAAAATAACTAATAAATTTAAACAAAGTAATTTCTAAGAAATGAAAAAAATTAGTTTATTACAATTTTTCAATATTCTTTAAAAATTGTGAGTATAGCGTTATATCTTTGCTAGGTGTTGGTGTGATGTTGATTGTTTGTTATTACTGGCGGGCTCTGGTACGCTGCTCGACTGAGAGTGATTCAGTTCCTTATTAAACTAAGAGCAAATCAATTCCTTAAAGAAAATGGTGAACGTGGTTGCTCTTGGTCGAGCGGTGTCTGAGAGTTTGTTAGTAGTGGAGGGTTGCTAGCATTTGGGTAGCACTTGGTTGTTGGCGGGTATGGTGCCTTGGTGAATGTTTCAAGCTATTTATTTAGAAATACATATTTAAAGCTGTTATAGAGCTCAGGAAATGTTTAATATATTTATATATTCAGGCTGTGTTCCGACTTTATTAAGTTTAGATGATTATCTATAATGTAGTATGATTTTACAAATTCTAAATTATCATTTAAATCAATAACCTGCTAAGTTCATGTCTTTCAGGAAATGTCAAATTAAAAACATCTAACCTTAATCATCCACATGGGTTTCAAATTGTTGTTCATAAAAGCAAAGCTGTACTGATGAGAGAAAAATCTCAAAACGCGTTTACAGATGGCTACAGAAGTGTGAACCACTTAAGGTATCGGAAAGACATGATCCTAAAAAAACATTGTTATTTTTCTAGTTTTTGTTGAGTGCCACGAAGGTGGACTAAAAGCTATAAAATAACTGACAAATTTCACATGAGATTTGTTTTTGGTAGTCCTAAAAAGACTAATTAATATTATAGAGCTCCGGAAAGGTTGAATATATTTATATATTCAGGCTGTGTTCAGACTTTATTAAGTTTAAAGCTGTAAAGAAATTCCTGTATTGCTAATAAAGTATACTAGCATTGTTCTGCGCATACACCCCACTTTATTTCGAGTGCGAGGTGTTTAGTTTTGAAAAACTGACGCATATGTCTCAACTCAAACTAATCTGCGCGTACCTCGGCGCGTCCCTTGCCCCTCATACCTCGGCGCAGTACAGCTGGATTCTCTCGCCGGACAGAGTACATATTATAATTACAGCATAATCTCGTTAATTCGGCCGTTAGTTAATCGGTCGACTCGTGCAGTAATCCGGCGGTCTGGAGACCGCTCGCGACTCCCACCAGGACACCTCCCACCACTCTTTCTGACAGTCCGGCGGTTGTCTGGTCCCATATGTGTCGGATTATCGAGATTATACTGTATTATTATTATAAAATACGAAGTGTGTGAGGAAACAAGTTTTCGTTATTTTGATTCAAGACCCTAGGTTTACTTACAATTTGCTGAATTTCTCCAAAATAAAATAACAAAAATGGTTATTTGGAGGAGAGGAATGAAAATGTAAATTTTGCATTAAGTTTTAGTTGTTGTCTTGAACAGCGTTTTTCGAACTATGGGTCGCGACCCAAAATTGGGGCGCGGAAATATTTTATTGGGATGCGAAACGGAACTATTTTGATAAAAATACAAAGAATCATCGATTTCGCGTATTGATATAAGATATCGCGTATTGCATCCAAATCTATGGATCGTACTTCTAGAAAATTATTTGTGTCGCGTGTTTAAAAGTTTGAGACGCTCGTCTAGAAGTTAATATTTTATAAATGCAATCTGAGATTAATTTCAAATGAAAAACAGAACAAAGATTTTAATTCATTTAATAAAAGTGTTCATAAAGAGAATATATTTTTGATATTCTTAATAGAAAAAATAATAAAACCAGAAATTATTAATAAATTTCTATTTCTTTGTAAAATTCTTCATAAAATATTCCACTTTACAAATGAAATGTTGTTTCATACACAACTGGTTTTAATTTAATTGAAATTTTATGGTTTGCTCAACAATAAAATAAGAAGTTTGTGAGGAACTAATACCATAACTATGCCATATTTGTTGTAGAAGTTTTATTTATTTTATATCAAGAACTTTTATATTAAAATTATTATTTCAATATTTCTTTGTAAAATTGTTTTAGAATACTTCACTTTACAAACAAAATGTTGTTTCATACACAATTGGTTTTAATTTAACTAAAAATTGAAGTTTTGCTCAACAATAAGATAAGTATGTGAGTGAGTGTATGATAAGTTTGTGAGTAACTAATTGTAAATAAATTAACAACTATATAAAATTTAAAAGAAAAACAATTTAGTTACTTTTCTTAAAATGGTATATCAGTTTCAGCAAAACAATATTTTGGAAACAATAAATTAAAGAAATAATCTGGAATAATTGGAAAGTATTTTTAAACAACAAAAACTAAAACGTAAACGTAAAGTTAATTACTTTAACTATGGAAATTATCAGTTATATAAATTGATCTAACATTGAATTAAAAAC
Source organism: Phosphuga atrata (assembly GCA_944588485.1). NCBI lineage: Eukaryota > Metazoa > Arthropoda > Insecta > Coleoptera > Silphidae > Phosphuga > Phosphuga atrata. The sequence continues at coordinate 298,827 of OX155907.1, read as the reverse complement.
TTATTTCAGGAATGCTGAATTAAATTTAACTGAAACTTGTGAAATAAATTTCCTAAATGGAAATTTCTGTATTCACAAACAATTTCTGAATGAAAATTTTTGTCCAAAACAAAATTATTATGGTTTGACAACAATAAAAAAAATGTATTATGTATGTCTTGAAATCATAATTACAAAGAACCTGTGCCAAAAACATCATAACCAAACAATCTAGAAACAAAATCCATTTCTAAATATAGTTACAAAAAATCTAACGAAACATAACAGTTTAAACACAAGGTTTCCGATAATAAATTATAGTTCATAATAATAAATAAAAAGTTGTACTTACATCAGGTATATTAGATTTCTTTATTTTTGCACAAGATAAGTGTATCCATGTTAAACAAATGGAACATTCGATCATAGGTCTGCCAGCGAATGGTTTACCACAAAAACACGTTACTAAATCAAACGAATCACTTTCATCAGAATCCTCCTCACCACTTGGCTTATCATCTTGACCAGAATTTGTTGATTCTGAATTTACACTACTACCGGAACTATCTAATGGTGGACTTTGATTCGACGTCGTTCTAGCCTCCTAAAATTTATAAATCACTTAATCCTTAGCTCACAACTTGAACACAATATTTTTATTACTATTTTCTGTATCACTGTTTACACTGGATTTTTAAAATACTTGCCTCTTTTTCTTCCGATTCATATTTTTCATATTCTAGGACGTAAGTACAAAATAAATAAAAGTCTTCACTGGTTCGAGGCCTTCTGCTATTTTGTGATTTGGGGGCTTCCTCGTTTGTCTGTAAATAAAGAGCAGAAGTATGTTAAGGAATTGCGATATGTGGGGGAGATTTTGATTTTGAGCAAGTAAAGAGGGAAAGGTGTTGAAAGTGAAGGTAAATTTTTAATAGGGATAAAAACCTAACCTAGATGGGTTAGGATGAAATAAGTTTTTCGTAAATGGTTTACTTACGGATTCTTCTGCCATAGCAATGCCGGGTTCTGGAAGATCAGGAAAATTATTGAATAAGTTGCAGATTCAAATGAATTCAATTTATTTGTGATTATTATTTATGTAGTTTGGAAAAAAAAATGCTACTTGTAGTCAAAACAAACTTTACCTGATATCTCCATATTCGTCATTACCTAATAAATAACCAATTCCATACAATTTTCAAATTATTTGACATTACACTTGGAATAATAAAAAATAATTTCTATTAAAAATCTTCTCTAGGAAACTTTTGCAAAAAAAAAAATTACTGTGGGTACCTGTAGTTAGGGTAGATGTCAAACAGGGACAAATTTATATATTTTGATATACGTAGCTTGCAACATTATCTCCATCTTCTTCTCACTCACGTGCCCAAATACTACTTCAAATCAACTACGTGAATAAAAATACGCGCCGTTGCCAACTCACATCCAACCAATAACGCAATTTTACACTAAATTCCCAACTAATCAACTATTTAAACAATCTTTTAACAACAATTTATACACTAACCTCCAATACATCACAATAATCCCTCAATAAAAGCAAGAACAAAACTATTCAAACATGAATATTAATAATAAACAACACTAGAAACTTATAAAATCCTTCTTAATTTATAACAAAATAAATTTTGTTTATAATAGATAAACCTTAATAATGCATATTTTGGAATGATTTTTTGAAATGAAATATGAAATTGGATTTGTTTTAGTGTAATATTGTGTGATTTCACAACGCTGGAAATATTTATAGAAAATTTATGCGCTCAATTGTTTCATCAAAATTTCCTAATAAAAATTTTACTATAAAATTGAATTTTTTGGTTTTATTGGTTCAAGTTATTTTAATACACTTCTGTTTCAAACTTGTTTCCATTGTTCATGTCTATTTCTTTTTGTTATTCATTTACAACTAGTTTTAAGTATATAATAACTCGCCAGAAATTGCAAATTTTTTGGTGTGAACTTGTGGATTTGACCTTGTTCATTATACTCTGTAGGCTCTCCAAGGTGTTTGCTACAATGATGGTATCATCAGCGTATCGTATGTTATTGTTGTTTTCGTCAGTCATCTTAGTCCCTTCGTTTGCGTTTAATGCTTCTTGGAAATTTTTCTCAAAGTATATGTTGAACAAGATTGGAGATAGTACATGACCTTGCCTCGCGCCTCTACGGATGCATATTTCTTGCGAGATGATGGCAGCTGTCTGGTGCCTACACAAGTTTGCGATAATACTTCAGTCTTTCTTATCTATGCCGGTTTCCTCTAACACCTATATATAATATAAACCAATTTTAATAGATTGAAGCCTAGGGCGGCAGATTTTAGGGGCGGAAAATTTGGGGCCAACATTTTTTTTGGCTTACAGAAATTAAAAAGGGTCATATTTATACACATAAATGTTTTTAGGTCCACACAAATAATTCAACATGTAATATGTTTAATTGAAAAACGGTTATTTATGTTTTTGACGAAGATACGATAGAGAATCATCCATCATCTATAAGTCATCATCAACAATTGAAGATGCGCCTTAGAATCAGACGTTAAATAATGACCAAGTTCAAACAACAGTGAATTTAAACAATGATCCAGCTTTACGGGAAATCAACGACACCTTAATGGAGATTATCGCATGGTACAGCGATCAAAACAAGTCTAAAAGTAAAAAATATATGCAGTTCAGCGTCATTTCTTGTCAGTAAATGTCTTCTTAACAAAAAAATTAAGTGAATGACCAAAATTGACTGGTTAATTCTGAAAGAAAAAGTGGGCCCTGTTTGGCATTCGGTCCATTTAAGAATAAGACTCACAGACTTGTCAGTTTGAGAACGAAGGGTTTAATGACTGGAAAAATTCAAAACACAAAATTCTGCGCGTCATAAATCTAGTATCCTTAGTTTCAAAGTTACAAGAGATTAGATTAGGGTGACCACACGTCCCGATTTTGGCGGGAGAGTCCCGCTATTTGGAGGCCTGTCCCGCGTCCCGCCGATTTTTATAAATGTCCCGCTTTTTAGAAAATACCTGAATTTCTTATTTTTAATGTAATGTAATATATAATATAATATTTTTCCACATATTCCCATAAAATCTCCTTTTTTAATGTCATCCAATGAAAATATTGAATATCCTCGAATTGAAATGTTCATTGTTCAAGATATTCCAAGCAGTTATTATAAAATTTCTGACTTCTTTCAGAAAATCCGTCGTTTAATGACACCTTGTTCTGAAAATTTCATTGGGTGACATTAAAAAAGGAGAAATTTCACGTCTTTTTATTAAATGATCCTGATCTATTGCAGTATACACTAGGATCAAAAATATGACTGTGAAAGAACAACATATTTTTTTTCGATAAGTCCATATTGATGAAGCCAAAAGGCAGAATCGCATGTTCATTATTATTATTTATCAGGTTATAGTATTTTTTAGCAACCCGCATGGTCTCTCGCAGCACAAAAGTGCAGGAAACCAAATCTATTTTAATTTATATTATATTTAGTTTAATTATATTTGTTTATTTTATGTCATGTGTGAATGTCATGAGAGAACATGGTCATTTCTTTATTATAAATTATTCATTTTTGTATATTTATAGACATGTATATGAATATATATATATATATATATATATATATATATATATATATATATATATATATATATATATATATCATCCCATCCCATTTGTCCCGCTTTGTCCCGCTTTGTCTCAATGAAAATGTGGTCACCTTAGATTAGATTGTTGTCCGACTCGAGAATTTATGTCCAGATTGATGAAGAAATTACTAATTGGAGAAACGTTATGAAGAGAGAAATGATATTTGTTTTGGTAGTCATAAAAAGACTCAATTGTGTTATAGAGCTCCGGAAAGATTGAATATATTTATATATTCAGGCTGTGTTCCGACTTTAGTACAGTTATAAAGAGGGTTGTCGCCGCAGTGAAGCGACTGTGTTCAAGAAGCCTCGCTTTCAGAGCGAAAAATGAAAAGTTCGGTGATTCGCGCAACGGCAATTATTGTAAGATTTTTGATCTATTAAATGAATTCGCTCCTTCTTGGCCAGTCATATTGAACGATTTAGGAATCAATGATCTGGCAGTCATCATCATCTTCCTAGCATTAATCCCGCTTTACTGCAGGTTCTGCTTTTCTGCAATTCTTCTTCTTTTCTTCCATTTCTTCTTCTTTTTCTTCTAGCCAGGGCAGGGCCGCGTCGACCCTCGGCAGCGCCTGTGTGCAAAACGTATGACGCGCCTTTTTTATGTCGTCGTGTTCCACCGCGAATTTTTTTTTTCAAATTTTGACGGAAATTAGTTCTCTCGTTGTATATTATTTTTAACCGACTTCGATAATTCTAAAAAAAAAAACTACTTCAAAATTGTTTCTTCGAAATTATTTCAAAAACAAAAATTGCACTAAAAAAGAAAAAATTCGAGCCCATAAAAATTTCATTCCCTATTTTCACCCTTATGGGTGGAATTTTTTTCTTGAAAAAAAAATATATACCTACTTCCCGATTGGTCCTATTTAAATTTGATGAAAAAAGTACCACCCCTAAAAGTGAAAATAGGGGATGAAATTTTTATGGGCTCGAATTTTTTTTTAGTGCAGTTTTTGTTTTTGAAACAATTTCTTTGAAGTCGGTTTTTTTTTTAGAATTATCGTAAATATTTATTAAAAGCGGTTCGATTCAGCTTGACGATTACTGAGAAAAAGAAAACGCGAATTAAAATATTTTCATTCTTTATTCAAGATATTTACAAAATGTATGTTATATTTTGCAAAAAAAAACAAAAAAAGTGTCGAAAATGACGATTATATGAATTCCACTCTTCTCGCCTTTCTGCTTGCGAAATCCTTAATAGTATCATGTATATCATCTATATGGTCTAATATGGACTCCTCTATAGATATTGTGGCTAAATTTGTTAACCTTTCCTGGCTCATTGTTTAGCGCAGGTAATTTTTTATTAGTTTTAATTTAGAAAATGCGCTTGCTACTGTGACATAGTTAACAAAATTCTTAATACTATGGTGATGTTAGGGCATACGGCTGTCAAATTGTTTAAATATATAAATTCTAGAATTTTCACCACATCATTATTTAATTTTTTTAAAAAAGACTGACATGACATTATTTCTTCATACAAATCGGCATTAATATCCAATGAATCATTTGCTGAAAGTTTTTCCTGCAAACGATTGCAGCTGGTTCTTAATCGACTTTGATCTTGATCATTGCTCAGTTTAAATACAAAATGAAACACGTCGTTGTGATCATTTAACAAATTAAATCCTTCGTCTACGGAGAATAAAGTTTGATCCAATATATAAAAAAATACATTAACTTTAAAAGAGGTTTTTGGATCATTTATAGTGTGGTCTTCATGTTCATAATCAAAACTTTTTGGAGTTTTACGACGTCTTAAGGGTCTGGATCTGGTTTCAAATTCAGTCTCTATATCTATTTTTTCGGCAATTTGCTTGGCATCATTTACAATTTTCTCAAAATTCTCGTCGGTTCTAATTTCTATCAAAAACTTCTTTAATTCTGATAAAGCAGCTAAAGCTACTTGCATATTCATATCGATGGACTATAGAATTTTGCTCACAAAGTTTACTTTTGTCAATACTTGATGCCATACATTTAGTGTACAAATAAATGAAAAGGTACATATTTTTTCTGGTAGACATTTAGCGTCATATTTTGCCTTCTGATCGAATGATGTACCACTTGATATCTCATATAAGGCATCATAAATTTCTGGTAAATTAGTAAACAGCGGTTTTATAGCATCTATTCTGCTTGACCATCTTGTTTCAGACAATGGTTTTAAAGTTAGTTTTGTGATATTTTTTTTTAATAAATCCCATCTTTTGGTAGAGGACGAAAAATATTTAAATAATTCTTGCACTACACTGAAAAAACCAATCGTGTGGTAATTGAGGTTGGCAGCGTCATTTACTATTAAATTTAAACTATGACTAGCGCATGGCACATAGAAAGCGCAAGGATTTAGATCAAGCAATCTTTTTTGAAGACCATTATTCTTACCACGCATATTTGATCCATTATCATAGCCCTGTCCTCTTAAATTGTTTATATCCAAATTAATTTTGAATTGGTAAAACCATACAACATTATATCTTGCTGCTTTATCAATTCTGATAAAGCAGCTAAAGCTACTTGCATATTCATATCGATGGACTATAGAATTTTGCTCACAAAGTTTACTTTTGTCAATACTTGATGCCATACATTTAGTGTACAAATAAATGAAAAGGTACATATTTTTTCTGGTAGACATTTAGCGTCATATTTTGCCTTCTGATCGAATGATGTACCACTTGATATCTCATATAAGGCATCATAAATTTCTGGTAAATTAGTAAACAGCGGTTTTATAGCATCTATTCTGCTTGACCATCTTGTTTCAGACAATGGTTTTAAAGTTAGTTTTGTGATATTTTTTTTTAATAAATCCCATCTTTTGGTAGAGGACGAAAAATATTTAAATAATTCTTGCACTACACTGAAAAAACCAATCGTGTGGTAATTGAGGTTGGCAGCGTCATTTACTATTAAATTTAAACTATGACTAGCGCATGGCACATAGAAAGCGCAAGGATTTAGATCAAGCAATCTTTTTTGAAGACCATTATTCTTACCACGCATATTTGATCCATTATCATAGCCCTGTCCTCTTAAATTGTTTATATCCAAATTAATTTTGAATTGGTAAAACCATTGAAGGATAATCAGATAAACTTAATAAAGACGGAACAAAGCAATCAAATTAATTTTGTCTAGTTCTTCTATTATAAATGATGTTAAGCCAGCACCAGTTGTATCGACAATTGTACAGAAAGCTAGAAAGTGTTCCCTTATTTCCAACTTTCTGGTTTCTGTGTTAAAATTAACAAATCTTATAATGATACTAATTTGCTCTACATGTGAAACGTCCGGAGTACAATCCAGTATTATTGAAAAATATTTATTAAATCGACATAAATTTAAAATGAAGTTTTGAATTTGATTAGCGAGTATATAAATTATTTCGTTTTGGATTTTATCTCCAAGATATGTCGGCATGTTCTTAAAATCTGAATCATTTGTCAAGCGTCGTATATGTTCAGTCATTGAGGGATCAAATTTTCCTAACATTTCGATACACTTTAGAAAATTACCATTGTTACGGTCGTATAATTTTCTGCTTTGGCAACCAAAAGCCATATTTTGTGAACTTAGAAATTGAACCACATATATTATTCTTTTAATTACATCGTACCAGCGCAGCTTTTCAACTTCTAAAAGTTTTTGCTGAATACTGTCAATAGTGGTTTTATTTTTAAGAGACTGACACAACTATGTCCATTTTTTATAATTATTGAAATGAGCAGAACTTTTTTCATGTCGATTCAAATACAAAGCTAAATGCTGCCAATCACTAATTCCCTCGCAAAATTTATTGTCATGTTTGGATTCAAATAGTTTGCAACAGAAGCAATAAACTGCATTTTTGGACACTGAATAGAGCAGCCACTCTCTGCGATACTTTTCACCATTTCCTAAATGCCTTTCATAATAATACTCCGAAAATTTTCGTCCCGAAGGGTCACGTGGAAAATTATGGTGTTTAACTTGTTCAATCGGATTTTCTACCAAGTACTGTATCAATGCAGCATTTAAAACTTCTGGCCAAAGTCCAGGATCATCTTTGAAAAAAGTTGGTATTAGCGCCGACAATTGTCTTGGCGGTAGCGATGCCATATCGGGCACAGGCACAGACGTAACTTCAACGTCATCATCTTGAATTACAAACAAACAAACAGATAAATATATAAATATTGCTCTTGTAATAGCATATATATTGTATATATAGGTATTTTCTTTGAAAACAGTCCTAAATACGATCCCTATAATACGATCATAATAAACCATACATATTCTTGTAGGAAATTTAACGCTCTACAAAAAAGGTCTCTTTTGATTTTTCGACTATTCGACCATAAAATTTACCAAAGCTTCAACTTTGACTTTTGAAGCTACGAATAACTTTTGAACCAGTGGACTTTTTTTGGACCTGCGAGAAATCATGACCCTTTTCGAAAATTAAAAACACTTACCACTGCATAAAGCGTTTTTTGAATCACTTTTAACACCTTCGTCGATACATTGAGAGGTCTCTGTCTCAAAACACTCAGATGATTCCTTGGAAGTGGATGGTAGAGCCGTAAAATAATTACTTATTTTTTAAGTATTTTTATTACGTTCTTCTTCTCGTTTTCTTTTTTTTATAAGATTCTGGTAACCAGATAATTTCGTTTTTTTATCGCTCATCGTGAATTAACGCGATAACTAAAATCTCACCCACTGGTTTTGTAATAAAACTAGCAGTCCAGACAGACGTTATCCTGTCGGAGAGAGAGAGAGAGCGTGATTAGAAACAATCCTCTCTCTATCCCTTTGACTGCCGCGGCGCTTTGGTGAGAGAAAAGCGATGCGCTACTCATGCGCATAACCTACGACGTACCTTATGCGAGACAGAAAGCAGAAACGATTCTCTTCCTTCCTATTCGCGCGTGGAGTCAGAGGAGGGGATTGATAGTTAAACCTGACCCCCGCTTATAGTTTTTAAAATTATTAATTAAACTAAAACCCGAGACGTAAATATTGGGTCAGTTTAATAATAGGCACTGGAAATTCATTAAGCCTCAAGGGCGCCTCCGGCGCCCCTAGTGCCCTGGCGCCTGTGTGCGCCGCACACTTCGCACACAGGGGCGGCGCGGCCCTGAGCCAGGGCATTGAGATACGACAGGGGTTGTTTTACCGACCGTCTTGTTGTTGAACCTGCCGTCGAACCCTCCTCCTTTCCCATCCCGGACTTGGGACCGGGCAATGGCGGAGTTAATCAAGGATCTAGGAGTATCAGTTACTTATCAAAGACCGTTTGAGATGAGTTTATTCTCTTGCTGGATCATAAACTCTTAAAACAGATTGGAGACGAGATAAGAGAGATAAGGTCGAAATAATTTTCCTTCATTCGATAATCGATCGACCGATCGATCGAAGGATCGATCCTTCAATAATCGATGATAAAAAATCATCGATTCAACACCGGTTATAGATTGTAGATTTCGGTGGTAACTTGTACTGCGACATTCATAGATCTATTGTACCCCACCCTCTTCCTTTAATCGCTGTTATATTTACCCATTTAGAGCGCCTCCTCTAGTTCTAATTCCTTTAGGAATTTCAAGATATGGGTGGGATTCAAGGACTGCAAATCATCTGCGTTCAAGCAGTGGGCCTCACGGTACATATGTATCTTGCGGAGCAGTGCTACGCAATCTTTGAGTAGATGTATGGGGGTTTCCTCTGCCGAGTCGCAGAATCTGCATCTGTCATCCTCCTCTAGGAGTCTAGACCTGTGACCCTGAGGTGTTTTCTAAGCCTGCAGTCTCCCGTCAGGACTCCAGTTAGAATTTTAAGTTTTCCGTTCAAAATTCTAAGCGTCAGAATTTAGTTTCAGACCGGATATAACAAATGTGGACCAACTTACCCCCGCCATTAGATACGTTTTGGAAACAGGCTCAAAACACTATGTATACTTAAATAATGAAGACGGTCGTGGACAATCCTATGATAATGCCGCGAAAATGTTTGGAGTATACAATGGCTTGCTAAAATTCAACGCAAAGCACCTTTTGCTTTTTCCGTTGCTCTGCCCACTCTTTAAATTTAGTGGGAACTACGGCGGCTGAATATTGCACAGAAGCTTCTCGCTGCTTCAAGAAACCTAAGTAAGTACAATAAGTAGATTTGACACAAGGGGAAGGGGAATACGCTAAAGAGGACACATGTAGAAGTGTTTTTGGCACGAAGTCCTTATAACTTTGGAATCAATCAAGGATGACTGTTCCAAAAAGCCTGTAACGCGAAACAAAACAACGGGAATACTTTTGAATTTAGAAAAACTGGAAACGGCGGTAATGGTTGTTGTGTGGAATGTGTTTTTGGATGGAATAACCAAAGTGAATGTTCAAATTCAGGCTTCTATTGTAGATTTGATCACTGTTCACTAGTTTTTCGTAGCTGAATGAGAAAATTTTTAGCATTTTGAAGAAAAAGCGATGAAATTTGCAGATTTGATGAAGCAAAAAGCAAACACCCGATGAAGAAATGAGAATGACTGTGAGTGATACTTTCATGGTTAACACATTTCTTTCTCGTCCTTATTGATAGACAAGTACCTATCCGAAATAAAAAAAAAACAGCAAGAAGCTTACAACAGGTTCAATGAATAGTTTTCATTTCTGATCAAAATGAGTGAATTGTCATCATCAACCCTTTTGGAAAAAGTCCTTTGCTTGGAAGAAATGTATCCTAATAATTTAGAAACCGAGTTAGTTGAAGAATGCATACATTTTCAATTTTTTTCTTTCTTTTGAAAGAATTTAATGAAACCAGATTCTGGATCATTAAAAGTTTATCTTCGTTCCTGCGAAAACAGAATTTGCAAAACGTTTATCCAAACATAGATATAACAGTGCGCATGGCTCCATGTACATTAGCGATAAATTTTTCGGGTGCCAGCCATCTTCCCTCATGCACAGACCCCAGTCATCTACCACCTTGGCTTTTTTCAGTATGCGCCACCCCGGTATCGAATTTTTTGTATTCATTCAGGGTGGGCAGCTCGGACGGTTAGTGAAAACCCCCTAGTTGTTGTCTCCCCGACCAGGATTCGAACCCGGCTCTCGCGCATTGAAAGGCGGGTATGTTGTCAACTACACCACCGACAAGGAACAGTCATCTACCACCAATCTCTCATCGCTGCTCCACTTACATCCCGCAAAGTTTTGCGACCAATGCGGGCACACGTCGTTAGCCTTCCTACATAATATCCCACACAGCTTAAAGTGAGTGCACATCCAGTTCCTACGACTAGAGATGAGCATGGGACGAGTTTCTCGTTCCAGATCCCATTCCGTGGACGAATCCCTGTCACTGTCCCATCCCACCACATTTTGCCCCACTGTTCCATCCCACAAACCTAAAATTTTCGTCCCATCCCATCTCATTCATCCGGTTTTCGGTTCAGACTTTCTTAACGATAATTCGTTCAAATTGAGTTTTTCCGTAATTTCTTTATAAGTATGTAGACAGTGAGTAATCCTTTTTCGTCACAAACGGATCGTAAGACTTTTCAGGAACTACGTCGTTATCACAGATATCTCCTGGGCTGGACATATTATGGAAAATGTGCGTATTAGCACGATAAGCAATTAATTATCCACCAACTAGATTTACTACTTAGACTATCAAAACTCGTCCTACTCCGTCCCATACAAAATTGTCGTCCGTCCCACGTGACGTTCATACCACTCATCCCATACAATGGGTCGATGGGATCCCATGCTATGCATCTCTACCTCTGACCCTTTTCTTCTGACCCGCACTTGTACCGTACTACGAATGATTGTGACGGCATCGCGCTTTTACGATACAGCGGAAGCCTTTGAAAAACATCTCCTATATTCAGGGAGGAAGTAGATCCCCTCGAACTTACTCTGATGGCCCTGCAACTCCACCTTGTAAAAAAATAATAATCTAATAATAATCTTTTGTACACCAATTTTTCCACCTTCTTTCCATTCCTAAACGTTCTATCAACCTCTTCATATTGCCAACCGCAAGTTCTTCCTTTCGCTCTCCCATTTTGTCCCCTTATGTACACCCATACCTTCCATCCTTACAACACTCAGCATTTCAACATCACATCAGGAGGTTGAACCTCCAATATCCCCCCCCTCCGGGCTACGACCATGATATAATCAACATATTTTAGTTATTTTTATGACTATACAAAACAATCATAAATAACTCTTACATAATAACAATTTTTGCTTGGGTAATATATTTATTTGTGGGTATAATAATGAAAATCTTAGTCCACCCTCTTCCTTTTACAAAATGTCGAATTTTCTTTAAATTTTCAAATACGTCCCTGTGCCTATCAAAACGGTTTTGATTGGTCGATCTCTGAATAGGTTCATTACAATTGGTTATTGAGTTTGTAACTATGGAGACGAGTTGTTTGGTAAGGCTTTTGCGAGGGACAGACTAAGTAAATTCCGTTAGAGAATTGTTTGAAAAAGGAATGTTTAAAAAAAATGTTTTATTTGGTAAAGTTTCGATTGAAAATGTTTATAGTATGTAAAAAATCTAGGACAAGCACATCATTTACATATATAAGTATATAAAATACACATGACATTTACATTCATTAATTAACATTTAAAAAAATAACATTTATTATTATTATAATTTTTTTTTGACAGAAAATAAAATCCCTGAAATTCAAACAATTTTGGCGAGAATAAAAAACGTAAAATCAGTCCTGATTTAAATCAAATAAAATCAATATCCTCAAGCTGTTTATAGAAATAGAATGTTTAGCAGGGTAAATTAGAGACTGGTAACATATTATGCATGTTATTGATATTAGTTAGGGTTTGATGTATGAGTCTAAAACTAGGTCTGTCAACTGGTTTCTGGGCCCAACATAGTTTCATTAATTCATAAATTGGAGCTGGCGTGTTTTCAGGACAAAGCAGAACATTGCCAGCCTTCAAAAACCTTACAACTTCTTCATGGGTCATTCCAAAATATGGCTGAAGAGCAAACGAGAAGATTTCCCACAGACACACTCCATAAGCCCATACATCAGATTCTGGGGTATACTTGTTATATAGGATACTTTCTAAAGGCATCCACCTTACTGGTATAGCATCATGTTCATCACCCTTATAATAATCCTATAAAAAAACATATTAATAAAAAATATTTTTAATTATAAAACGTGACATTTTTTACGATTTTATAAGTTGATAAAAAAATTGCTTAAATTTTTGTTATAATTGTTACCTGTAAATATATCTTTTGTGATAATCCAAAATCAGCAATTTTAACAACCATCTGTTCATCAATTAAACAGTTCCTAGTAGCTAAGTCTCTGTGGACAAATTTCCTGTCAGATAAATAAACCATACCAGCTGCAATTTGTAAAGCTATTTCGAACAAATCAACATGACTCAATTGAATATCCTTATAAATGTCTCGATGTTCATCATCCATGCTTCTCATAATATAATTGCTAGGTGAGCACTGCCTCAAAAACTCGTTCAGATCACCCTTTCCCATATATTCGAACAGTAAACACATAGGTCTGCCAATAGCACAAACTCCTAACAATTTAACAATATTAGGATGCTCGAATTCAGCTAACAGACAAGCTTCTTTCTCAAAGTCATCTTGCAGGTCTTCTGAAGCATCATCTTTCAACATTTTAACAGCTACCAAAGTGAATTCTTCTCCTGGGACTAATCCAGGAGCTTTAGCTTGGAAAACTCTTCCAAATGCTCCTTGCCCTAGATCCCTAATGTAAATAATGTCGTTTCTAGGAAATTCTAATTGTTCTAATTTTGGATTCAGTTGAGCTCCTGTTCTGTGATATGCCATGTTGCTGGGGAGCTTATCTAAATCTATATTTACTTCCTGAACACCTGTTGGGTTGTATCCTAAATTATGTTTGTGTAAACGATGGCATAAAAGAATTAATAACATTAAAATCACAACACTAAATAAACCTATGCTAGAAGCTATGATTAAAAATTTTGGAGATGAAAATTGATCCATGACAACACCTTCATGGAAATCTTCAGTTTGCTTTGTGGAATTGCCACAGCTAGGAATGTTGCAATGTTGCCATCTCACACTGGAATTTGTGGTGAAACACCAAGGTATTGGTTCTTCGCCTCCTGCATTTCTACAATAATTTTCAGCACCTTGAAGTTCGGGAAGGAAGTTTGGAGGTCTTTCATGAGGATGGGGTACTTGAGAGTCCCACTTTTGACATTCTAAACCATCTTTTGTTATATTCATTTTTCCTTGGTAAAATCGACCTGAGCCTTTTATACAGTCAGCTAAAAACAAAACAAAAACAATACTCAAAAATTATTTAATTTCTATTCTTTTACTTGTAACTTCTTCTGGTTTAATATCCATGATCCCTATATATGAGCAAGTAGCGTCCTTGTCTTTGAGCTCATATTTTGGTAACTTAGTGCAATCAGGTAATTCAAAATGTTCTCGAGATTTGAAAAAGATTCCGCGTTTTTTATTATCTTCTATCACAGCCCAATCGTTATAACAAAACTGCTCCTTCATCGCTATACAATCTTCATAGCACAAAGGCAGCCAATTATTATTACTCTGCGTACATTTCGGAAACGCATACATACATAAAAATTTCTACAAAAAAAAACAAATATTAAAAAAAAATTTAAAACATTATCAATGATAATATTAATAAGATACAGTTTAATTGCATAAAAAATAAATAATTTTAAATATGACACCTGCGGATTAGCTAAGTATAGATAGATAAAAACAAACAATTTTAATTAGGTAATAACAATTTGTTCTTTTTAAATATATTTTATAATGAAAAATGTGTATATTGTTACCTCTGCGGGGCTCCTGCAAGGTTCTTTAAGTCCAATAATCATTTCTTTCCATAATTTGTTTGTGATAATTTCATTTTTTAAACCACCACCATCACCATGTATATACCAAACCATTGTTGTGCTATTCAAGTAGTTTTTGCAAATTTTTCCATGATATGGTGAGCAATATCCGTTTGGATCGTCGCAATTCACAAGACTTATAACTAAGTAGATAAAAAAGTAAAATGGTAACATGTTTGCTTGAAGGCCTTTCATCATTTTTTTTAAAGATAATGATTATGTTTTAACCATGACTAGTGTAACTAGAAAACATTGATTGTTGTTCCTTGCACTGGTAAATTCGTGGAAACTGTGTCACATGTTTTCGGTGTTGTTGGAAATTTATGTAATTGCATTATCGATGCCTTATAATTGAAACATGTTGTTTTTTTATTGTTATTTTGTTTCGAAAAAATGTAAACAATTAAAAGAACTGTCAAAAATATCCTAAATAAGGAGCGGTCATTATCGAATTATATGGATACCTGTCAAAACTCATTGCTGCTAAAAGCAAAAAAATAAATGTCCCCAAATTTATAAATAAAAACACAAGACTATTTAATTTAATTATAATTATTTCTATACAACACGTTAATATTTAATTATTTTTTAGAATACAACGAAATAATTTCGTTATTTACAAGAAGGAAACGGAGAAAGGAAGCGTAAATATTTACTATAAATTGTATAAATAAGATGAATGGATCTTTGCTGACCATTATTTTTGGTGACACATAATAAAATTAAAATAACCAACAAGTATAAACGCGGCATATTTAATTTTAATTAAAATGGATTCCTTTATGCAGTTTTGTTTGCAATGTTAAAGAAATTATGTTAAAAATATTTCAATTTAACCTGAGATTGCTTGTTGCAATGAATTATAACCACTACTTACAAAAACAAAAGTTACACAAAATATCTAAAGAAATGAGTCCTAATTGTTTCTACTCATTTTGTTCCAAATCTCTTAAGAACCACAGAAAATTCGTATATTTTAGCATTAAATCAAAATGTATTGTACAATAGAAAATTTGGTTCAATTTTTTAATGCTCTAGGTCAGGGCTCGCCAACCAGTTTTAATTAAAGAGCCATTTTCCTTAAAAAATAATTAAAAAATCTTATACCAGAGCCGCAGAGATGATGCTATAAAAATCACAATCAGTGAGATTTTTTCGAGTGAATTGATGCAGAGATTTGTCAGAGTTTGATCAGGTTCGTAATTAGAGGTCTTTAGATTTAAACCACTTTTAAGTCTAACCTCGTAGAGCTGCTGGGGCCCCATTTTATATTCATGATATTCATGCTGTCAAAAATCTGCTTACAATAATATCATCATCATCTCAGTCTTTTTACCCTGTGTGATACTATTGATACTATTTTAGGTATGTTTGAATTTGTTGTTTTCCAGAGTGTCCCATCATTTCTTTTAATCTGTCGGTCCACCTCATTGGAGACCGTCCTCTTGGTCTTTTTCCCTCAACTCTTCCCTCGACCACGAGGATCTCCATCTTACCTGTTCTACTAGTTATGTGGCCAAAGTAACTGAGATATGTTAGTATCTATTGATTTGGTTTAGTAGACGCTTTTCGATTTTAAGTTCTTGTAGAACAGAAGCGTTTGTTATTCTGTGTTCCACCCAAGACACTCTTAGGATTCGTCTATACACCCATACACCCGTTGAGGATCTGGAAAATATATCGAAACCAGAAACTTGGCCGAGAAACGCCTGCGTAAACCGTTTTTTGTTAAGACTCGAAAGAATAACAGTGAAAACATAACAACAGTATCAACCGAAAAATATCCGAAACAAGCGAAGTGTTTTAATATAGCACATGTGAATGTTCAGTCGGTAAAAAATAAGCTGGAACTAGTGGAACTGTTCATTAAAAGACAAAATATTAAAATATTGTGTATTGGTGAAAATTGGTGCACTCAACCTGAGCTAGACATTGTTTCTATTAACAACTTCACTGTAGTTTCGAATTATTGTAGAGGTATAAGCATGGTGGCGTGGCCATATTTGTACGTGACGATATACATACTTCTAAACTAAATCTTGAAAACTTTTCTAAAGAAGTTGATTTTGAAGTTTGTGGTACCAACCTGTTATTTGAAAATTTTTGTATTGCATTGATATGTATTTATAGATCTACTTTAGGAAATTTTAATTCGTTCTTCGATGGGCTAAATGACATGTTAGTTGAAGTTCTTAAATCTCAAAACCCAGTATTATTGTGCGGTGATCTTAACATAGACAATTTAAAAGACTCCAAAGAAAGAAGTATGTTGCTTAATACTTTTCTTCAATTCAATCTATCCATATATATATTTATATAATATTAACATGGGACCAACAAGAATAGGTAGAAGACCAGATGGGACACATTCTAAAACAGCCATCGATTACTTGGTCACCAACTTAGACAGAAATGCATTTAAGAGCAGTTTGATGGAACCAATTCTAGCAGACCATCTAAGTCAAATATTCCATCTAGATTCATCATATTCCAAATCAAAAAACAATAGGATGATGTATAAAATAAGTAGGACATACTCTGAAGACAACATCCTAAAATTGCATCATTGTCTCTTAAAAACAGACTTTTCATTTATATCTGCGAGCGATGTGGAGCTAGGCTTTAAAGAACTCCTTAATATCTTAACAAATAGTTTGGACCGATTTCTTCCTTTAGAACTCAGGAAAATAGTTTCCAAACCTATCAATAATTGGATATCGAATGCCATCATAAATGAAGGTAAGTCATTACGGAATATGTATTGGACATTATGCAAGGCAGGAAGCTCACATCTCTACAACACATATAAAACTATGAAAAAGCAACATTCTATTAATATATCGAAAGCTAAAAGAATGTATTACACTAACCGCATTAATAATGCTAGTAATAAAAGTAGAGAAGCATGGAGAATAATTAACAACTCTATGAATAATTATAAAAAACCTAACCATATTTCTTTAAAAGTAAATGGAATATTGATTTTAAATTCAAGTCAGGTTGCTAATGAATTTGCTAACTATTTTTCGACCATTGCTTTAAAAACATGCTACAAAATGCTTTTTTTCATCACCCTCTTTGCTTCAATGTACTCTGCCAAAAACTAGACATGCATATTCTTTCTACATGTCACCTATCGATAATACTGATCTACAACACGCTGTCTCCAGTATAGCCTCAAAAAACTCCACAGGAACCGATGGCATTTCAATCAAAATTTTGTAACACAATATTAAGACTTTGGCTCTTCCACTAACGCAGCTATTCAATAAAGCCATTGAAGAAGGAGTATATCCATCGGCGTTAAAAGTGGCATTGGTAGTGCCACTACATAAAAAATCTGACCCTCAGATTTTGGACAACTATAGACCTATATCTTTAGTATCTATTTTCTCAAAGATATTTGAGCGATTAATATACAGTAGAATGATGGCATATCTCCTTCAGATAATAATGACTTATTATCTGAATGCCAACATGGTTTTAGATCAAAAAGATCGGTGGAAACTGCTTCCGCCAGCTTTGTGAAATATACATCAGAGAAACTGGATAAAGGAGAACACGTCATGGGACTGTTTTTTGATTTGTCTAAAGCATTCGATACCGTTAATATAGGCTATCTAATTAAAAAATTAGAATGCTACGGATTTCGTGGAATTTTTTTGGATCTTTTAGGATCCTTTTTAAGAGCGACCGACATTTAATTGTCAAAATTAACTCCACACTTTCGAATAAAAAGAGCGTAACAATAGGTATACCACAGGGATCTGTTCTTGGCCCTCTTCTGTTTCTTTTATTTATAAATGATCTTCCAGGGTACATAGACGCTAAAACCATCTTGTTTGCGGATGACACCACAATTGTGGTATGTGCAAATAGTTTGGAAGAATTACATGCAAAGGTAGTGGAAACAATCGTACAATTTAATAATTGGTGTACAAAAAACAAACTAATCTTGAATAGCGAAAAAACTCTGTGTTTATACATGGGCAAAAGAAGAACTTTACCAACCTATTTTCAGATTGTTGTAGACAACCAACGCTATAAAATATCCAACTCTGCAAGATTTCTTGGGGTATTTGTTGATTCGAAACTTACGTGGTCGAACCACACAGAGTTAGTTTGCAAAAAATTAGCAAGAGCTTATTTTGCAATATCTCAATTAAAAAAGTCTATGCATACAAGTACCTTGTTAAGCCTGTACTATGCTATTGTCTATTCACATATATCTTTTAATATTTTATTATGGGGTAATTCAAGACATAGCCACAAATGTTTCGTTATGCAGAAAAGAATTTTAAGACTAATCTTCTTCTTCTTCTGACTCTACAACCCAGGGTGAGCTTTGGCCTCCTTAACAATCCCCTTCCACCTTTGACGGTCTTCAGCGACACGTGTCCAGTTTCCTACTTGTAGAGTTTCTACATCTTCCTCTACCTTATCTTTCCACCTGGTTCTGGGTCTACCTCTGCTTCTTGAGGTGATAGGTTGCGCTTTATGGATGGATCTGGGTGCTCTCGCACTCGGCATTCTAATCATGTGGCCCGCCCATCGAAGTCTATGTGCCTTAATGAATCTTACTATGTCTTCACCTTCTATTAGTTCTTGAAGTTCGTAGTTCATGCGAATTCTGTATCCTTCTTCCTCTCTCACTGGTCCAAAGATCTTCCGTAAAATCCGTCTTTCAAAAATACGAAGAGAGTTTTTGTCTGCTTCCGACATACTCCAGGATTCAGCTCCATAAGTTAGCACGGGTCTGATCAGGGTTTTATATATTCGCATTTTAAGACTAATATTTAATTTAAAGCGTCGACAGAGCTGCAGAAATTGTTTTAGGAACAACAAATTGTTAACCGTACCTTCTATTTCATTTATAAATGTCTGTGTTATATCAAAAAAATACTCAGAATTACTCTATATCCTCTAACATGCACACATACAACACAAGGAATGGCAAATTATTACAAACTGAAAAACATCACACTACCTTATATGCAAATTCTTTTTTCTGTATTGGGGTTAAATTATTCAATAATATATCGTCAGAAATAAGCACTCAGTCATACAATAAGTTTAAAAAATCAATAAAAGAAAAATTAATAGCTGGTACATTTTATGGAATTGATGAATACTTAGAACACCAAATTGGTTAAACGATATCATTGAACGAGTGAAAAATTCCTACAAGTAGATATGTTGAGATTTAAAATTTTGAATGTATTCAAATGTATGTAATTGTTTTGTATTTATTGTGTTTTTTATATATTGCTTGTGTATTTGTTTTTTTCGCAATTTATTTTACAATTTTCTTTTTTTCGAATTTTGACAATCACATCTGCAAATTATATATGTATATTATTTATTATTTTTTATAATTTCTATATAATTGTAAGCAGCAAAGTGAATAAAGTTTTATTATTATTATTATTATCATATTTCGAAGGCTTCAATTCTTTTTCGATCTGTTTTCTTTAGTGTCCATGTTTCAGCGGAGTAAACAGCAATTGGGAAGATCAAGGAATTGGCCAGCATTACTTTCATTGTATTCGTAATGGTTTGATCTCTTCATATTTGTATGAGTTTAGTTGTTGCTGATCTGGCCATTGCCAATCTTTTCTCATTATTTCCTCAGAACAGCCTCCATCTTTGGTTATCAACGATCCCAGGTATACAAACTATATAGACCCGCAACCCACAATAATATTTAGACCCGCAAATTGATAAGATTTCAAATGCCACCGGCTTAAATTAATTGTAACTTTCAAACAGTTCCAAATATAATTTCATCTTTCAAGAAAGAGTAATTTAAAAAAAGTAAGTTTTCTAAAAGTGAATTCGAAGTATCGTCTCGTCCATCGCAACTTATTCATTATGCATTCTTATTGTGATGGTTAAGATGCGCTGTCTGATTTCAATAGCAAAATAGATTTTTTTGTAACCAGTCATGAATAAGAGACACTGGAAAAATATGTGGAAATCGAAGAATGTCAGGCCAATTTTGACAGCTTTAATCTGCACAAGAAGGTAAAGGAGATGGCGGGAACAGTTAAGAGAAGAAAAGTTAATGTACTTAAGGATAACCAAGGCCAAGTTATAGTAAAGAAGCCGGAAATTAAGCAAACCTGGGAGGAATATTTTACAATATTATTTATAAAACAGATGGTCCCCCAATCTTAGAAGGAGAAGTACAGGCAGTTTTGAAAAATGCTAAAGAGCAAAAGGCCTTGGGTCCCGATGGAATTCCAGCTGAAATATTAAAGTTGATCGAGGGGAAGAATGTAGGGAGGCTTACAAAAGTGTTCAATGTGATCTATGATACGGGCGTCATACCCACGGAATGGCTGAAATCTGAATTTGTTACCCTCTCCAATTTAGCGAGTTTCGTACAATAAGCTTGATGAGCCATCTAATAAAGATATTCCTGAAGATAATTCACAGTAGAATATTTAAACTACGTGAGGAACAAATATCGGAGCCCCAATTCGGTTTTAGAAATGCTGTAGGGACTAGAGAGGCTCTATTTTGGATCCAGGTGTTGTTTCAGCGATGCAGGGATGTAAACTGCGATGTGTACGCATGCTTCGTGGATTATAAGAAGCCGTTTGATTAAGTGCGACACACGAAAATGATGGAAGTTCTGCAAAAAGCTGGCTTGGATGGGAAGAACCTCAAAATCATCAGAAATCTCTACTGGAATCAGAGGTAGACAGAGAGACATCGGAAGAGATACAAATATTACGTGGTGCAAGGCAGGGATGCATACTATCTCCTGTAATTTTCAATCTGAATGACGGGATACATCTTCAGAGAAGCCCTGCAAGATATTGATGCTGGAATCCTGCTAAATGGAGAACGATTGAATAACATAAGGTAGGCAGGTGATGCCGTTATTTTTGCATACAACCTAGCTTCCTTACAACTTCTAATGGATGACAGTGTTACATCATACAGTCGACAATATGGTTTGGAAATAAACACCAACAAGACAAAGTTCATGATAATCAGTAAAGACCAAAACACCCGCGGTATTTTATTGGTAGACGGAACTCCTTTAGAAAAAGTCAACAAATACACATACTTGGGCACGAACATAAATGATAACTGGAACCATTCTGTGGAGATCAGAACGCGTATTGAAAAAGCCAGAACAGCATTTATGAGGATGAAAAAAGTCTTTACCAAGATCCGAAGCTTGCTATAATTGTGGCAAACAAGGACATAATTTAAGGCAATGCGAAAACCAACCAGAATGCCCCCTTTGCGAGGAAACTGGCCACCGAGCAGGAGGGAGCAAACCAACAGAAGAGAAGTAAAAAACTGAGACCAGAGCATCAAACTAACAAACAATGAACACCCAAAATATATATCGGAAGACGACACGGCGCACTGAGGACAGAGACAAAAAAAGAAAATTTCTACAAATAAACCTAAACAGGAGCCAAGGTGCAATCTAGCATCTTAGCAAAAAGGATCTAGCATTTAAAACAGCAGCTGAAAGAAAAGCAGATGTAATAATGGGTAGCGAGCCAAATAAAAACGGGACAAGAGGATGGTATACAGATGCAAACAAAGACGTAGGAATTAGAGTACTGGGCAAAATAAGAATAACTGACCAAGGCGCGGGCAAAGGATTTGTCTGGATCGAAACGGCATACGGTATACACTTCAGCTGCTACATATCGCCTAACTGCCAGAGGTGCGAATTTGAAAATTTCCTAATCGAATTAGGCGAGGACATTGGCAAACGGCAAAAACATAAACGGGTCCTGGTAGGCGGGGACTTTAACTCAAAGGCCTATGCGTGGGGTTCGGATACACAGGATGAGAAAGGAAATCTTCAATTGGACTTTCGGCCACCTTCGAACGGAGAAACCAAAGCTCAATTATCGATATAACGATGGCAGGGAAAGAAACGTATGACAACATGATGGACTGGGCAGTACTAAAAGAAACAGAGACCCTGTCGGATCACAAATATATAGAGTTTACACTGACAAGTAGCACTAAACTCGGAAAAGAAAATCAGCAAGAGGAATGCACCACAAGAAAATAATAATAATAAAAGCGGGTGATCTAGACAAGTTCAAAGAGACACTAAAAAGGCAATTAAATAATAATGCATGGCTCCCAGAAGACGAAAACTTCCTGATAAATGCTGTAGAAAAAACCTGTAATGAAGTACTTACCAAGTATAAGGGAAAGATGGGAAGTAAGCCAGCTGTTTACTGGTGGCATGAGGGGATAGCAGAGAGCAGGCGACAGTGTATACGGGCAAGGCGCCTTGCCACGAGAGGTAGAAGCACATATGGAGAGAATGCAGACAAGCAGCTATGGGTTAACTATAGAAAGTGCCGGGATTCCCTAAAGAAGGAAATAAAAGAAGCCAAACAACGCAAGTGGAACGAGCTGATAAAGGAGCTGGAAGATGACGTCTGGGGACTAGCGTACCAGATCGTCATGAAGAAAACCAAAATGCTGAGAGGCAATAATACACTAGAGAAAGAAAAACAACTGAAATGGGCGGATAAACTCTTCCCAACCCACCGGCCGTTAAGCTGGATCCCACAAGAGAATAAAGAAACCGACGAGATAGTACAGGAAATATCAGCAGAGGAATTAAGGACTGCGGTTACCCAAATGAAAAATGGAAAAGCACCTGGGCCGGACGGGATAACTCCGGAAATATTTAGAATAGTGCTAGAAAATCACGAAGAGACCTGTAGAGCATGCCTGAATAGACTACTGAGAGAGGAGAGATTCTCGCAAATCTGGAAAACTGCTCGCTTAGTGCTTATAGAAAAGACTCGGAGGACAGCTATCGACCTCTATGCTTACTAAATGTACCAGGGAAATTATGGGAGAGCATCATAAGAAACAGACTGCAACAAGAGCTTGAAGAAAAAGGCGCCCTGTCAGAACAACAATATGGCTTCCGAAAAGGCAGATCAACTGTCGATGCTGTCAGGAAAATTCAAGAGCTAGTAAGGGTTGCCTCCGCCCCTTCCTACCGACATAAGAAATTAGCGATAATGGTGGCACTAGACATACGAAATGCTTTTAACAGTGCACCATGGTCTGAGATTTTGAAAAAGCTGGAAGAACAAAACATATCGGCATACTTAGTACGTCTGATTGGAAACTATTTTAGAGACAGGAAAATAGAAATAGGGAAAAGCAAAAAAATCGACGTAAGCAGCGGGGTGTCACAAGGCTCTATCTTGGGTCCCACATTATGGATTGCATATTACGACAGGATACTCAGGCTGGTCCTCCCGGAGGGAACTCACCTCGTGGCATACGCGGACGATTTGGCAGTGGTGGTGATAGATGGCAATGCGGAATACCTGAAACGAAAAGTGGAATGGTCGCTTAATATCATAGACCAGGAGCTGGAAGAAATGGGTCTTGAAATTGCGCCAGAAAAATCCGAAGCATTGGTACTGGTGGGGAGAAGGACCCTATCTGAAATGAGCATAGGTTTTAAAAATATGACAATTAAAACAAAAAAAAGTATAAAATATTTGGGCATACGACTGGATAAAGACCTAAAAATGTATACGCACTTGCAGGAAACAGCAAAAAACGTAGAACAGCTGAGAAGGCTTATGACAAATGTTAAGAGACCAAGGGCGAGCCGCAGACGCACACTATGCACAGTGGCACTGTCAAAAATGCTGTACGGTGCTCCTACGTGGTATGAATCGTTGATAAGAACAAAAAAAATATAGAAGAATATATGAAAGAATACACAGACAGCTGGCAATACGGATATGTAGTTTCTACAGGACGGCCTCGGCGGAAGCGCTGTCGGTAGTTGCCGGGCTGATGTCAATAGACCTGATGGCAAAAGAAAGGCTAAGAAGGTACCTTGAAGGGGAGGAGAGCAGTGGTCGGATTAGAGAAGACACTATGCACGAATGGCAGACAAGATGGAACCAGGAAACCGGATGTGCGGTCTGGACAAAACTGTCTGAATCATCCCACTCATAGAACCATGGGTGACACGAGGATACGGAGAAGTAAATTACTTTCTCTCGCAGCTGCTGCTCGGACATGGCAGCTTCATGGCATACCTCTATCGCAGACATCTAAAGGAGACCGAAAATTGTGTGTACTGCCCGGACCTGGTGGATGGTTTCCTCCATACATTTTTCAACTGCCCCAGATGAGCGAAAGGACGAAACGAAACGGATCGCAAAAAAGAGGAATAAGATAAACAGAAGGCAAACCCCGAGCGAAGTAATGCTGAGAAGGCAGTCCGGCAAGGGGGCAGAATTGAGGAGTGGGTTTTTTAGTAGGTAGTGAAGCCACTGAGGCGAGTAGTCCCACACTCCCCAGAGCACTTTGGAGCACTGGGGGCCGTACGTAAATGTATTTTACCCCTCCTCCCGAAAAAAAAAGATTACATTTTAACAAATAGTGTTCACTGTGCGATTTTACTAGTTAGCAATTTTTTTCACAGAGGCTCATTGCGATTATAGCATTTAAATGTTGTATTGTTTTTCTCGGGGATTCCGCGTTGATGCTGAGGGTTGGCTCTGAAAAGAACCGGATTCTCGACGTTTCGGCGAACTAACATTCGCCATTCTCAAGAGATATATGCGTCCGTACGGGTCAACCGTTAGACGCATACTGTACAGTATGCGTCTCAGAGCCAACCCTCAGCATCAAAGCGGAATCCCCGAGAAAACAATACAACACAGGTATCTATCCGCGAAAACCTCAAATACAACATATATATATATATATATATATATATATATATATATATATATATATATATATATTGTCTACAAATAAACCACACCAAACTTGGACTCGCTACCCCTTCATTGGAAGAAGTTGACCAGGTCAACTTCTTAAGACTAATAAGGCAGCTGGAGAAGACTATATCGTTGCTGAACTGTAGAAAGGTACTGGGAACAATGCCGTGCGCAAGCTAACTGAGATCATCCAGGACATCTGGGAAACAGAGAAATTACCACCCGATTGGAAATCTGCTCTGATCCATCCGCTTCACAAAAAGGGAGATTTTAATGATCTAAACCAGGGGTCTCCAAACTACGGCCCGAGGGCCACATCCGGCCCGCGGACAGATTTTGTCCGGCCCGCGGAGAGCTAGCGTACTTGAAAACTCCTTTTAGAGAACATATTTTTTATAGCAAATTAAATTTGCAAATTAAACAGTATCAAGTATTCTAATTTTATGTTGAATAATTATTAATATGACATCTACATTGATATGGTTATGGGCTAACTATTCATAACATTGTAGTAGGCTTATTGTTATTGTTTTTGTGATAAGTTGGATAAAGAAACACAGAATCGTAATGAATAAAGACATGTATAATATGCAGAAAATTTAACTTATACAGTACATAATATAATAACTAACAAATTATTGAAATGAATCCAACTAACATTTTATACATTTTAAATGAAAACATAATTTATAACAAGCATAATGACATATGAAATACTAATGCGATTTATGTAATTGAGATTTTCCACTGACAATAGTTTGTAGTTGTGGACTAATTTTACTTGTACCAATTATTAAAAGAGATTTAAGATGCTCATCAGTTAATTTAGATCTGTAAACATTTTTTGTGAACTTCATTTTGGAGAAGGTCTTCTCACACAAATAAGTAGTACCAAAAAACAGAAAACAGCCCACGAGCAAATTTATGCAAATTATCAAATTGTGTCAGTGGAAGACTGTTATAAAATTCCAACAAAGATGAGTTTTGATATTTGTTCTTAATTATATCACTGCACTGTAGATCAATCATTTTCATTTGAAGTTCCGGGGCTAGGGTTTCAATGTCAGTATCAAAAGGATTCTGAAAACTCTTAATTTGATTCGCAATGGCATCAAAGTCCGAGAAACGAGTATCAAAATTTATTTTCAAAGCACTCAAAGTTTCGATTGCAAAATCGATAGGAAACTCAGTCTCAGTGGTGTGGCTGAATATTTCACATGTTTTAAAATGTGAAAAACATTTACTTCGTAGTTGTGATTGAAACAGTATCAATTTCTTCCGGAATGATTTGATATTAGTGTATAAATCAGGAAGATGCTGGTTTTCTCCTTGCAATCTCAAATTCAGTTCGTTCACATGTTTTGTCAAATCAACATAGAATGCTAACTTCCACAGCCATGCGTTGTTTTGTAATTCAGTAAGAGGGCGATGCTTTTCATTCAAAAAAATTTCGATCACTGCTCGAAGTTCAAAAATGCGCTGAAGGACTTTCCCACAACTAAGCCAACGTACGGCAGTATGATAAGGTAAGTCATTTTCTCCAATCTCTTCAATAAATTGTCGGAATTGTCGGTGATTCAGCACAAAATATCTGATAAAATTAACAGTTGATATGACTGGTTTCAGAACTTCAGACATATCCAAACATTTTCCGCACAAAGACTGTTGATGAATGATGCAATGTAAGACTAATGGTTTTGAACCACCGTCATTTTCTACAGCCTTTGACACAAGAGCGACCACTCCTTTATCTTTCCCACTCATGTTTTTGCCTCCATCAGTTGTAATACATTTTAAGTTTTTCCATCGAAGGTTCTTTTGATTAATGGCCATTTCAACTCCTTTAAAAATATCTGTACCAGTAGTTGTGCCATGAATACTATAC
This sequence comes from Phosphuga atrata, assembly GCA_944588485.1. Classification (NCBI taxonomy): domain Eukaryota; kingdom Metazoa; phylum Arthropoda; class Insecta; order Coleoptera; family Silphidae; genus Phosphuga; species Phosphuga atrata. The sequence continues at coordinate 271,578 of OX155907.1, read as the reverse complement.
ATATCAAGAAGTTCTTCAAGCACTTCATAGCTTTTATCTACTCCTCGAATATAAATCAACACCTGAGCAGTATCTGACACATCCGTTGACTCATCCAAGGCCAAAGAAAACCACTCAACATGTCCATTTTTGTAGAACAGTTGAGAGGATATATTTTCAGCCCTTCGAGCCACAGTGTTTGCTGACATAATTACAGTTTTTAATAAATTTAACTTTTCAGGGCACATATCTTCGGCTACTGCAATTATGCATTCTTTGATCATTTCACCATCGGTGAATGGTTTTCCACGTTTTGCAATTTCAAGAGCCACACGAAAGCTGGCACGAGTTGCAGCCTCTTGATCAGTTTTGAGTTTTGTAAATGAAGATTGCTGCGAAGATCCGCTTCGAATTTTTCTGTCCGCAAACTTCCTGTATATTTTGAGTAATTTTGAAAATGTTTTGTTTCAAAATGACGTTTAATGTTATATTCCTTGAGAACGGCTATGCTTTCATTTCAAATCAAACATAGTGCCTTGTTACTGGACTCAATCACGAAATACTGAATGTTCCACTGATCTTTGAATTTTCTGCATTCACTATCAATTTTTCGCTTCTTTTCCATACTAGTAAATCGCACAAAAAAGCAACAATTCAAATCAAAATACTGTTACAAAGATGTCTTAAACTTAAACACGCACCAACACGTTTTAAGGAGGTACGCACTATTTTATTTCACAACAGTGTCATAGGAACTGACTTGTGGTTGCGCCACTAGCCTTCTTATATATTCCAATTACTGCCATCTAGAAGTGAGTGGAAGACACCAGAACTTTCTCGAACCAACGAGATTATTCTGTATGTGCTATTAGCTCCATCTGTTAGCGATAGAAGGTACTACCTATTTCCGCTTGTGTCCACCAGATGTCGTGTCACGTTACTCCTCATGGCTCGTACTCTACGACTAATCTAGAAATTACAGATAATGACAGGAAAATTAATAATATGCAGTGTTGCCGATTTGCAGCCTTTTTTAAACGTTGCGTACTTTTTCGGACTTTTTTTTTCATCAGTGGACTATTTCACTTTTTACCACCGGCAACAATGATAATATGGTTTTGGTCCTCAGAACTTACTGGAGTAATCAGTATGGCCCTAGGGCTGGAAAGTTTGGAGACCCCTGATCTAAAAAACTACCGTGGAATTTCTTTCGTCCCGGTAACGTAGGTAAGATTCTCGAAGGCGTTACAAACAAGGGCAGAAAATCAGCTGGATAGTGAACTGGGAGGATAACAGGGGGGCTTCAGGAAGACCCGATCCTGTGTTGAATAGATCCTCAATCTTAAAACTGTACTTGCATACTCCAATATGAGAAACCGCAAGGTGGTTTTCACCTTTGTTGATTTTAGGAAGGCCTACGATTCCATTGATAGGGAATCGCTTAACAAAGTACTCCAGGAACTAGGGCACAAGACAACAAAACCCGCAGACTCATCCTAGAAACTTTGACCAACACCCATTCGAAGGTTAAATTTAGAGGCGAGATCTCAGAAAGCTTCGAAATAAAAACTGGAGTGAGACAAGGAGATAAACTTTCTCCACTTCTCTTCAACTGTGTCCTTGAAAAGGTTTTGAGAGAATGGCGCAAGGAACTGATAAATTTTGGTGCTCAGAGTGGTATCTACTTGGGACGTAAGAGCGATGGACTGGTTGTAGATTGCCTGGCCTTTGCAGATGACATGGCACTGTTTGCTGATTCTCTTGAGATGGCAACAATGCAGGTAAATTGCCTAGGAAAACAGGCTGCCGAAGTGGGTCTCCAAGTGTCGCTGGAGAAAACACAATTCTTCACCAACATCAGAGAAGCAAACAGAGAGATGTTACTAGAGCAGGGAAACATCAAGAGGATTGAGAAATTTAAGTATCTCCGTGAATGGATTGAACCCAATTTATCAGAAAGAGCATCATTATCCAAGAGAGTCAACAAGTTAGAACTAGCCTATCGCCTGCAAGAAATGCCTGTCACGCAATCTGAAACTTAAGCACTACACATCAGTCTTACGACCAGAAGCCCTATATGCCATGGAGTGTCTCTCCTTGATCCGAAGAGTTTTGGTAGAGAATTTGGAAATCAAAGAGAGGAGAATCATCAGGAAGATCCTAGGCCCGGTAAAGGAAGATGGGGAATTTCGAAGGCGGCATAATTTTGAGCTCTACGAACATATTGAGATGCTGACTGTGCAAGGAAAAGAAGGGTAGCTTTCTATGGCCACCTTGCAAGATTGCCTCTAAACCGACTAACCAACCGTCTGTTCACCTTCTGGCAAAACAAGAAGGTTCGTACCACTTGGTTGACAGAAACCGAGAAGGATATTAAAGAACTGGGAATAACAGATCTCCAAAACAGAGAGTCTGTGAGACGCACCCTGAAGAAAGTCCGTAGATTTCAGGAAAAAACCCGAAGGAAAGGTACCCCCTGGACAGGAGAGAGAAAGGAGTTACACCGGCAGAAGATGCGACAATACTGGGCAAAGATCAAAGCGCAACAGTCGAAGAAGCGTGGTGCAAAGTAGGCTTATAAAAAAAATGTCTTGAAAAAATGTCTTGAAAAATCTTGTCTTGTTCTTAATTTCTTTTGAAAACTACAGAAATTTTACAACAAATATGTGGTTCTAACAACCAATAATATATTAATACATTAAGGCCAATAAACTAAATTTCGACTTATCTTTCAATGATCTAGAACAGCAGTTATGGTATACGGAATATGGTATTTGCTAGTAGTTGCGTCGGCAAATCCGATCGCTGCGGATACTGTGGACGCACTGTAAAAAAATAATCCGTTTGATGACTGTGGACGCCTACCTTAAAGGTAGGTGTCCACAGTTCAGCATCGTACGTATCGGACGCATCGCATCAAACGGATTATTTTTTTTCAGTGCGTCCACAGTATCCGCAGCGATCGGATTTGCCGACGCAACTACTAGCAAATACCATATTCCGTATGACGTCATCGGCTCGCATCGTAAAAGTTGCCCGTCGGAACATCGGCTTCATGGTATTTGCTGGTAGTTCGGCAATTCCGATCGCTGCCGATACTGTGGACGCATTGTTAAAAAATAATCCGTTTGATGCGATGCGTCCGATACGAAAATGTGGACGCCTACCTTTAATCTACAAGATGTCTAGATTTAATATCTTGCAACATATTTAGGACATGCCAGAAATTGCACAGGCCGAAATTAGAGCTGCGCTACACATAAATATACATAAATAATACTACATAAATAATACGGGGTAATAGGGAAGATGCTGAAACAATTGGGAGACACGTTAACCACACAACTACCATTGCTGTTTAACAAATGTCTGGAAGAAGAGAACATTCCTGAAGACTTGACAAATGCGTTAGTGGTACTCATTCACAAAAAGGGATACAGCGAGAACTTGGAGAACTACAGACCGGTCAGCTTACTGTCCCAAACTTACAAACCGTGCACAAAAATAATATCCACTCGGATTACCCCGAAACTGGACAAGTACCAACCCAGCGAACAGGTTTCGCAAGGGATTCCGTACAACCGAGCAGCTACAAACAATAAGAGTACTCATTGAGCAGACCACAGAATACAATGTCCCGCTATGGGTAGCGTTCATAGATTTCCGAAAAGCCTTTGACACAGTAGAAATCTGGGCACTCCGACAAGACCTAAAAAATACCAGAATTGACCACAGTTACGCAAACTTTCAAACAATCTCTACCGCAACGCCACACTACAAATCCAACTGCGCGAACCATCCGTGAACCATCATAAGTGAAAATCAGGAGAGGTGTATCACACTCATCGATGATATCTACAAAGCCACGAATAGGATGAAAACTAACTTTGGAAAAACCAAGTCGTCAGATAGAGAATATGAGGAATAAATTACCATCGAAGGCAACTTAATTGAGAAAGTACAAACATATAAGAATCTTGGGCAAATACTAATAACAATAGGTAAGACAAATCAAGAACTAGGGGAAAACGAGAGGATCAGACAAACCTGGGCGGCCTACAGCAAGATAAAAGATATCCGTTGGACATCCCCCTCGAGTTAAAAAGCGCCCTATATAATCAGTGCATGCTACCGGTGACCACTTATGGACCACAAACCCGGACAATTACCGAAACAATAATGCAAAAGCTAAGGGTCAATCAAAGAGCAATCGAAAGACGCATACTAGGAATATCACTGAGAGACAAGAAAAGAAACGATTGGATCAGGAAGAAGACAAAAGTAAGGGATGTAACAAATGAAATACTACAGCAGAAATGGAGTTGGCCGGCCATGTCGCAAGAAATGAAGACAAATGGAACAGAAAAATCATAACACAATAATTTATTACGGTAGTATACAGGGCAATATGGACTTCATCGTGCAAAAGAATTATAACACAGTACACATAAAGTTGACATGACAAACCTGGGCCTAAAGACCCTCAATGTAGTCCCCTGTTAGTGTCACCACACGCTGCCAACGATGTGGGGGGCGCTGAATACCATCAGCCTTAGCATTTGCCGCATCATGTGAGAATCGGCTCATCTGTGGGCGCACAGCATTAGCAATGTCCTCTCGTGCTGCAAACCGCCTATCAAGTATTGGTTTCTTGGGAGTGAGATCAAAGTCACAGGGCGAAAGGTCAGGAGGGTATGGTGGGTGCTCCAATTCTTCCCATCCCTAACGTCGGAGTAGCTGCCGTATACACCCTGCTTTATGTGGTCTTGCATTGTCGTGCAGGATTATTGCACTCTGCACAAGATCCGGACGTTTAAAAGATTCCGGACGTCAAAATAGTTGCCATGACTTCCTGCCTCAACCCCCGTATATAGATCTTTTAGCGAAGCCTATAACTTATATAATGTTAACCTGTCATTTGAATTGACTTTCCTGGAATTTTGTAAAACGCCAAAATCTGACCAATACATATAATAAACCTATAGCTCTGCCCATCAGCTATGTCTAAAGTACTGGAATATAGTACTGGAATATATGGAAGTGGTTAGAACTGTTAGCAGTACTAACATAGCATGCTTCACAGGCTTTTACCATTTATCGAGAAACGTTAACTCATTCCCAAGGAACAACACGGCTTCTGCAAAGGACAATCGACCTCGACGGCTATCACTGAGTTCTATAGCAAATTTCTACAAGAGGTCGGTAACGGCAAACATCCAATCGTTATTTTCTGTGATTTGTCGAAAGCTTTTGATTGCCTGTCAAAACGACAATTATTAAAGAAATTGTATATGTTGGGAATTCGTGGTAAATCGATAAATTGGTTAAAATCATTTCTAAAAAACTGAAAGCAATGTGGAAATCGCATCCAAGAAAAAATCTTTCATACAAAACCAGTGAACATTAATATATATATACATATATATATATATATATATATATATATATATATATATATTAATGTGTTCCGCAGGGAAGTGTACTTCCCCAAAAACACCCCTACACCATTACTCTTATATGTACATTACATTACCCCTACACCATTGCTCTTATATATTGCGGACCTTGTAACATTTATGCAAGACAACAAATGCATATTATATGCTGATTCCACTTTCATTATGTCCAGAAACTCTAGGATTGAAAATGAACTTAAAGCAATGTTTTACTTAAAATGTTGCTTAGCAAATAACCTGTACCTAAACAAGGAGAAGACGAAATTTGCAATTTTTACCTACCAATACCCTGATAATTTAAGCTTAAAAATCGACAATTTCATCCTATATAGGGCGAAGGAAACAAAATTCCTGGGACTCTATATGGAGGAATGCCTAACTTGGGATAAGACAACGGAAACTTTACTAAAAAAAGTTAGGCTATAAAGCGTACTCAATTCGAATAATAAACCAACCTTACCTTCACCTATACTTATATTATGCCGAAGTTCGGTCTATTCTAGCATGAGGAATTTTGGCTTGGGGATCCACCAATACCATAAACATGAGATTATACTGAAGGCTCAAAAGAAAGTCATTCCATGGTTAGTGGCTCCAACAGCCACATGTAGACCGCATTTCTAACGACTGCAGATACTAACAGTAACAAACCTTTATATATTAGATGTTGCTTGCGTCATCCAGGAAATGAAAATTAATCTGGATAGAAATACGGATATCCACAACTAAAATATACAAGAGGACGAAACAAGCTGTACACTCCAAAATGTAACCTCTAAATTGCTGTAGCAAATCACCAGAAATTTGACGAGTGGTCAAATACAACAAGTTGTCAAATACCATCAGAGAAAGAAATGTCCAACAAAAGCTTCAAGAGAAGAGTAAAATCCCGACTATACTAAAGGAGGAAATTTATGCCTTTCAAGAATGTTGTATGATTTTTTTTGTATGATTTGCGAATTGACAACATACAATTACAATTGATCACGCTAAAATTTCACTATTTTAGTTGTAATTTCCTCTGCCTCCAGTACCTACTCCTTCCTATGATCGCTTTGCTGCTCCCGTTGTTCGGCCGTCCAAGTTCTTCCGGTCTTTGTAGCTCGTCTCTCGTCACGAAACCCTTCCAAATTGTGTATGCAGTTTCGAAACTTATCCCTTTTCAACATTTGGGCCTCAGCTATGTTAGATCTTTCAAGGTCATTCCGAGTTTCTTGAATTCATGATGTTTTTTTGTTGCAGAAGCAGTCAAATAACTGCTTGGTTACTCTGGATTTGTCTAATCTATACATGTGCCCAAGAAATATCAACCTCCGTTTACTCATGGTAGCAGATATTTTTTCTACAATCTGGTAGACTTCGGCGTTGTTCCAAGGTTTCCATCCGGTTTCCGTCTGAATTGGGCCATGATTTTCCGGAGGATTCTCCTTTACAGGACCTCCAACTTCTCTAACCTCTAGTTCACTGAAAGGTATTCACAGGCATTCTGTTTTGACCACAGTGCTGTAGTGCTTTACTTTTGCGTTACAGGAAATGATTTTTTTGTTATAGATGTTTTTTGTAAGCCCATACGCTCTCTCCATTTTTGAGATCATATCGTCTACCGCAGCTCTCTCTGGACCATTGTCCTGTATCGTTTCACCGAGATATTTAATTTTTTTGCTCTTTGAATCCGCCCTATCTCCGTTTCAAGGAATTTTAGTTCTTGTGCGTCATTTATCATGAATTTTGTTCCCGTCCCGACTTACTGGCGATCTTTCCTTAGAGGATAATTTGAGTGATCGTTTCCCTTGGGCTAGCATTATGTGGCAGATTATTGATTTAAAGTTGATGATCTGCTCTGCGTAGGAGCGAACTTTTCGAACTGAGGATTTTATATTCGACCGAAAGTAAGTTACTACCACAAAACAATAAATAACAACTATATAATAAATAACTACCACATAACAAATTTCTGACTTGCACTTATTGCGATTAAACCACACTCGGCTTCGGCTTGTGCTTTATACTTCGCAACTCATGCACAAAAGCCCTTCTTCACACACTTGTATCATAAACTACTATTATTGTATACATTCATTACTCATCGTATACTATTATATGTATTATCTATAAATATAGAAAAATGTATTTATTATTAATTATTGGTAACTATGAAAATATTTGTAAAAAACATTAATTTGAACATGATGATTTTTAATTAATTTAAATTTTTTATTTAAAATAAAATACGATTTTCTTTCACGGTCAAATTTTTGATGATACTTGGAGAATACACTGATCATTTATTAAAATGTAGTGAAAGTTCTCACGTAAATTGGTCTAATTATTTTTACGCTTAATATAGATTTTACAGTTCATTGATTTTAATGTTCAATTGCGTTTTTTCAGTTTTCTATATTTTATTGATACTAGAAATAGTTATTTACATTAGAGTGCGGAAAAGTTGATTTTACAACGCGACAGCTCGTTGTAAAATCATTTACGCACGAAATTTGTATACATTTTTTTGACCGACAATTATTATTTAAGAAACAAATAGATTTAGATTATTTACAATATTGGAAATTATTTAATTTGTAGTATGTAGGTAGTATGTAGGTAGGTATGTAGGTAGTATAGTATGTAGGTAGTATATCATAGGTCCTCACACACTTTGACATTTTTAGTAATTTAAATTTATTAGGTACATAATATGTAATTTTTCTACATCTCAGACGCACAGTGAAATTAAAAAAATAACTCTTACTTTCTACATTATCGTGACAAATATGGTATAAATTAGCGTTTTCTAAATTAGATTTTGTAGTTTTTTGTTTTGTATTATACTTAATTTATTTTGTAAATGTCCTTAAAAGATTAAAATTTACTGGTCACTTTATCGCATAGTAGCCGTACTTTCCAACATTGTGTGTAAAAATCTAGTTTCGCTTGACGATGTATACACGATATCAAAGCTAGCTTTACAATTCCGGAGGCCAAAAAAACAGTTTTTGTTGCTTCATTTGGTCCTGGAAGGGAGAGCGCGTATATCAAAATATTTTGATAAGGAATATTATTCTGTTTAAAATGTAGCAATAAATCCGTCCATTTTTTGTCTGTTTCCACATTTGCAGACAATCAACATTTAATTTTTTCATCAGTAACGTATCTTTTTACCTCATTAAAAAAGATCATCTTTGCAAATATTGTTTTTCGGAAAATGGTTACTAATATATTCAAAAGATTTTTCTACAATATTCTCATAAAATCTCTCTTTTAATGTCAGCCAATGAAAATTTCACATTAAACGACCGGATTTTCTGAAAGAAGTCCAAAATTTTTATAAAACTGCTTGGAATATCTTGAAGAATGGACAATTCAATTCGAGGATATTAAAAAATTTCATTGGGTGACACTAAAAAAAGGAGTTTTTATGGGAATATGTGGAAAAATCTTATTTTATATATTAGTTACAGTACATTTAAAATAATAAATGCAGATATTTTCTAAAAAGCGGGACATTTTTAAAAATCGGCGGGACGCTCCTCCAAAAAGCGGGACTGTCCCGCCAAAATCGGGACGTGTGGTCACTTTACTATAGGTTGTATAGGTTACATGTGTATGTTACGGTAAAAGTACGAAATCGGCAAATGTGCAGATTTGCCGGTTTATGTGCACATCTACCAATTTGATAGGTAAATGTGAGTTTAAATTTGAGATCAACTTTATATATATATATATGTATATATATATATATATATATATATATACTTTTACCGGTAAAAGTCCACATTTTCCAATGTATTTTGGTAAAAGTTAAAAGAATAATAAACATAAATAAAATACACTTGTATATTAAAGTTAAAATGTAACAATAACCACATTTTTTTTTTCAATTGTAAACACAACAATAACCTCAAAAATGCAGGTTTGTCGAACAGCACATGCGCTCTCTATGTTAAAGTAAGTTGGATTCACATTTACCAACCAAGAAGGCAAATGTGCACATATACCGGTATATGTGCACATTTACCAATCTACGTGCTTTTACCGTAACATATATACACAAGAATATGTACAAACATATAGAAAGACAATTGTAGAGTGGAGTTAGCTTGGCCAGAATCATCAATCAAGTTTTCAGAGTTAAAAGCAGGGTGTGTTGCCCAGACCTTTTCCCAAGAACACTGGATGAGGTCGTTTTTGACTTTATTTCGTCTGTGCGCGAGGCTTATATCTGGTGCGGGACAGTGTCGGCGCCGACAGACAACTTAATGTAGACAACGTGGCGAATTAACCAACCGTCGGATTATCAAGATTATAGTGAATTCTCTAACCTTGCAATCCATAGTTCGAGCTTCATTTTAATGACGGAGTTCAGTCAGTTATATAATATAAATGAATGTGCATTCGTTTTTCGCGGTCCTCTGGGCAGCCGCGGACCCCACTTTGAGAGGCGCTGATCTAGGTATTCGCAGTGTTTCCAAATTTTTTAACATCGACAGGAATTAAAGATTTTTTCTATTATAATCCAATAAAGTAGTATACAACGGATTTGAAAAATTCTAAGTTTTATTTGTAAAAAATTTAATTGAAAATAGTATTAATTTTTATTAATCTATAATATTTACTACAATAAAACAATCCATTTTTTACATAAATACCTCAAAACGATAAGTTCATAAATAAATCAGTGGAAGGATAAAATTCACATAAACATAAAAAACAAGAAAAACCAATAATATAATCAAACAAATTACACTGTACATCATGTAATTGAATAAAGAAAAATCTTATTGATTTTTACATACTAAAAGAGATCACAGATAATTTTGTGTACGTAAAAATTACTCAAGATTTATATATAAGTAGTATATATAAAGTTTTCCTTAAAAAAAACAATGTTTTCGTTAAATAGTAATATTTCTTTTGTGTCTTGGTCAAATTAAATCATAAGAAAATTTGTTTCATTTTGGCAATAATTTTGTTACTTTAACAAAACCGCTAATTGGCTAATGGCATGTTCTTGAGCAAGAGCCGCGAGCTCCTTCACCCACTCGTCCAACAAAACAGCACAAACGGCAACTCTCTGTGCATCGTTAAACTTTGGAGCGCTTTTAATCTCTTCGTTCTGAACAACCAGCTGTATACCAGCATCACTAGTATTACTCGGTTTCCTCCCAAACATACTCGATATTGAGGAGAGGGATTGAGTTAAACTCCTTCTTTTAGGCCCATTTCTTTGAAAAGGTTGATCCTCATTACTAGTTTTTGCCACTGTTGATGTAAAGGAATTCCTATCTAAAGCAATACGTCTTGCATGAACAACCCTAGTTTCCCTATCAAGTAAAAATGTTCTAGCTTGATTTATTAATGATAATTTCTCAGGTTGTTTACTCATAAACTCATCGATTTTCTGTTTTAATGAACCTAATATCTAAAATTAAAAAAAAAATCAAATGTTATTTAGAGAAATAATTGATGGAGTTTACTTGAAATAATGATGGCACATTTGGTTGTAGCACTAAGCTATGGTCAAGCAAATACGTCCTTAATAAAGGTTGTGGATAAACAGCTAGTCTTGATATTAGTCCTGTTAAGTGTAGATTGATATAGAAAGAGTTAGTCAGCATATTCTTTAATTGATCTAATAGTATTGTTAGGAAGGGGCCAGCCGTTCCTGATTTTGTATACGGTTCGGTTTCCGGGTAGTTGTTTGTTAAGTTTGCGCTTTTTATTCCTTCATTTTGAGAGATTTGCCAGGGATTACAGCTTTCGTCCAGTTTAACTTTCAAACTTTCATAACCACTACTTTCACCTAATGATGGTAAACTTGTCGAATTCTCGTCTAAAAACAAATCAATTAATTCTAATACCATTATCTACCATAATAAATTAGTACCGTGATTTTCCGCTCCTGTATAGGAATGTGTCCAAGTTGTGCAAGCTAATTGACAAGAGTTAATTTTATTTTTAGCATCACATAAGTATGCATGGTAATTCCCATAAAGACTAGTTTGCCCACCATAATGATTCCAATTGACTGTTCTACCATCGATGCTGGGTATAAGCGAAAGATCTTCGCAACAATTTGGCGCTAGGTTCAAAAACTTTTCCGAACTTTGACAATGAGGGTCCAAAGGAAACAATATCTTCCTTTGGGAAATCATTAAATGTAAACAAGGTTGTAAGTGGTGGAAGACTAGTTCTAACATAACGTCCTCACAATTCAAATCTATTAAAGTTTCAAATAAAGCTAAAGACACTAAACCAAGTTGCGGATCAGTCGAATGGATCCGTTTCATTAAAATATCCAATAATCTGTGACTATCATAATCCATAGTCAATAAAAAAGTAATAACAGGATGTAATAACCCAGGGTTCGAAACTGTCCGTAAAATAAGTTCTAAATATGCTGTCACAGCAACTTGTTCATCTGTTGTGTTTTGTAACAAAGCTGGACCTAGAACCGGAACAAAAAAACCCATATAAATAAAATCTTGTAACTGTTTCGTAATCTTAGGGTGAGCCATTTGAGAAATGTTATTGCTAAATTCTAAGGACGTAACAAATGTGGACAAGTCCCTAATGTCATTGACATCGTCAGGGGTAAGTCTATGCCAATCAGGAACTGCTTCGTCTAAAACGTGAGGTAACACAGAATATAATCCTCCTAAACCGGAAGTTAACATTGCACATATATTCGAATGCTCTGTTATATAATCCTTAACATTATTGTTCTTCTTTGATAAAGACATGCATAAAAGTAAGGAGTCTCTGGCTTGCATCCCGACGTTATCTTCCCTATGCATATATGGTATTAACAAAGCAAATATTATAAACCTGTAAATAAAAAAATAATTAAAATTTGAGAGGATTTGGGTAGATAAAGTGGTATTTACTTTGGTTTTTCAACGTGTTTAGGAAAAAATAAATCGACTAGGTCGACGTTTTGCATTAAGACTATACATAATTGGTATAAAAGAGTAACTAAGTGTTTTTCGACCTGCTTGGGGAAAACTTCGTTTTGGCAGGAGTTGAGAACTTTGTTTAAGGGTTGCAAAAACGGCTCGTGGACTAACAGCAAATGCCTAGATTGACTCACCAACATTTCATATAACTTCAATTGTTCTAATTTAACTGCATTTGCATATCTGAAACAATACAATAATTTTAATATGCTAGTCTAAAACATGGCTCTCCAAACATTTTCAGTTTCACAAATTGAAAGTGCATGTTAATCTAGATTTAGATTAGTGTATTTTAAATATTCAAGCATTGAAAAAAGCCAAACTAACAGTAAATCAGCGGTCGCCAAACTATGGCCCGCGGGCCGAATCCAGCCCTCTAAAGGTTTGATCTGGTCTTTATTTCTCATTATAAATTTCCATACAAACCATTTTTTCTTTTACAAGCAATGTGAATTAATATTCAAATGGGATTTCAATAATATTTTTTGACAGACCCCCAATCCGGCCCATTCTCAAAAAGTTTGGTGACCCGCGTTTTAAATGGTCTCTGATTATTAGGGTTTGGGAATACCCGATCTTTTTAGACTCGACGAGTCCGAGTTGAGTCCGATTTTTCGGGTCCGGGTCTGATCTGTCTCGCAATTTAAATAAAAACACGAAAGGATTTTTCATGTTCACGCATATGGTAAAGCAAGCGATACTGTACGAACTTGCCGATTAAGTTAAGTGGGACTTATTGTTAGATAAACAAGGGATTTTGAGAATGTTATGGTAAATAAAACAAAACTCCACATGAGTCTAAGAGCGGAAGACAAATCGGTAAATTCCCTTCTAATATGTCTAAAGTTAATTCAACTTGTCCGTATTCTTCGACATCATAGACGCTCTCGTCAGAACAATAATTTTCATCTTGATCGTCATCAATACCATCTAGACCATGGTCACCTTCATCTTGCAAGCCGGTAATATTTTTGTTTTTATATACTACATCACAAACTATATTGTGTCTATATTGTGTTTCAAACAGAAATTATAAAGACCAGAAAATTCTCGTTAAAATTTCATAATTACACTTGCACCATCGCCGGTTAAACCAACTATAGGTTTTTTAAATTTTATATTATGCCCGCCATACACGCAACGGTCTATCGTACAGGTTACATGTGCAGGTTTGCCTGCGCAAGTCAACCGTACGCAAGAAACTGCGCAGGTATATTCCCACACACGCTCCGGTCTACCTGCGCAGGCAAACCTGCACAGGTAGACCTCAGTGTTGTTCTACATTTTCGACAAATTGTATAGCAGTGCATGAGTTAAAAATTCTCAACAAACCTAGATTATACACTTCAGAGTCAATTCCATGCAAATTGATATTTTGATATGTTCGAATTTTCATACTCGTCCATTCATCAAGTGTAATGATAAATCGTCGATCTTCTTTACGACGCGGTGTACTAGACAATGCCAAACATTCAAGACCCGAGACTCGTCGAGTCTTAGATCGGGTATTTACCCTTGGACTCGTCGAGTCCGAGTCCAGGTACTCGGACCCGAAAAACTCAAAATAATGTTTATATGAGGCGGTTCATAGCAGAGTGGGGAAAATTTTTAAAGGGAGATAAATTAATTTTAAGTTTTTACCATTTTAAAATTTGGATTGTAGTATAGAAGCCAAACATGAAATTTTCATGAAACTTTGTACACGTGCTACCCTTGGGACTTGGTTTAAGAATATTTTTTGCAAATTTTTCCAATGCACGTGAAAATTGAGCTAATCGCAGCCCACACTATCATTAAAGGGATCACATGGCTTCATTAAGTCGAGCGTTAGGATCCTTTCTACAAAAATGTATATGTATGTATGCCACTCTGGCATTAAACGCCTCATATTATTAAGGGTTTGAAACAGTTATGTATTGCTTGTTATAACTAGATTTACATATTTAGTCTATACCAATGGGGATATTCATCACTGGGGAAAGAACAATTAATTCTTCTTCTTCTACAGTGGTGCTAAAGTCTTAAGTAGGACCTGGGCCTCCTCCCCCTGCCTACACTTATGCTTGGTTTCTTGATTTTTGACACAAGGAGCCCTTACAGTTTTAAATTTGGGTGGCGAGACACTATTAGGAGAGGTTTGGTGGTGGATATACTATGATGATTTTGTCACAGCCATGCACAGGAGGACGGTGGCTTATTTTTCCATACCTGTACATCAGGATTGACTACTAGGTCACCACCGCCCCCAACAATAAATTACTCAAAGCAATAATTCCCTCCTCTTGTATGCGCATACCAAAATTTGTGTTTTTCTCGATTACCAGAATAATCGAACTTTTAACAAACTTAATTTCAAAACTTATTTAATTCCTCCCTAACCCAGTATACAAAAAAAAGTAGTGGCGGATGGCAACCTGCTTCGCAACACCCAAAGGATGAGAAAAAGATAATTAACCCTTATGTGTACCTGTTTGCCTACCACAAGTTTATCTTAATTCTTGGGTTTTAAATTTCGTTTGAATCTTAATAAAGACCGAACAAAGCTTGAATATATAAAAATACTTAACCTTTCTGGAGCTCTATAATACGAATGAGTCTTTTTAGGACTACCAAAACAAATCTCTTGTGAAATTTGTCAGTTATTCTATAGCTTTCAGTCCACCTTCGTGGCACTCATCAAAAACCATAAAAATAACAATGTTTTTAAGATCATGTCTTTCCGATACCTTGAGTGGATAGCCATCTGTGGATGCGTTTCGAGATCTATCTCTCATCAGTACAGCTCTGCTTCCATGAACAATAATTTGTATATAAATTGTAAATTTGTTGGATGTTTTTAATTTTGACATGACACATGAAATGTCAAAATTAAAAACATCTAACCCCTAATCACCACATGGGTTTTCAAGTGAGTGGTTTACAAATTATTGTTCATGGAATCAGAGCTGTGCTGATGAGAGATAAATCTCGAAACGCGATCTCGAAAGGTATCGGAAAGACATGATCTTAAAAACAATGTTATTTTTATGGTTTTTGTTGAGTGCCACGAAGGTGGACTGAAAGCTATAGAAAAACTGATAAATTTCACACGAGATTTGTTCTTGGTAGTCCTAAAAAGACTCATTCGTATTATAGAGCTCCGGAAAGGTTGAGTATATTTATATATTCAAGCGTTGTTCCGTCTTTGTTAAGTTTATCTGATTATCTATAATGTTGTATGATTTTACCAATTCAAAATTCGTTTGAATCGTTTGCAATAAATTTACTTTATTAAATAAACATCATTAGAAACTATCTAATCTTCTACCAAGTTCTTCACTCTGCTACAGCTTCCATGAAAAGAGATAGAAGTAGGGTCTCCAACCACTGAACAGGTAGCGTAATTAGACAGAGAAGCCGAACACCTTCTTCAAGTTGCCGGCAAGAAGGTTATACACATGGACGTCACCTGCCCATACACCACAAAAGATCATACGCAACCAAATAGATTACTTAGCAATTGGTGAAAGATTCGCAACTCAGTCAAAGTTGTAAAAACGTACCCTAGAGCAGACGTAAACTCCGAGCATAATCCAGTAATTGGTAAACTACAAGTTAGGCTAAAGAAAGTAGCACGAAAAGCCCGCGCTCCGATACTAGACATGAGAAGGTTGAAGGTCACAAAGATTAATGACCAGGTGTGCCAATCTTTAAGCAATGGTATAAATATCACATCAGTAACACAAACAGAAGAAAAGTGGAACGTCTTAAAATGCCTTATCCAAAAGATGAGCCAAAAGTACTTGAAGCACCAAACGACAACAAAGAAAGAATGTATGACGAAAGAAAATCTTCAGATAATGGAACTCGGAAGACACGATAAACAGCCAAATACCACCAGATATAAAGAGATCCATAAAAAGAAAAGACTGCAAATAAGACTGGCTAAGGAAAGATGACTAACAGCTAAATGTGATGAAATTGAACAACTGGATTCCATACAAGATAACTTATGACGAGAAACAAAAGGAAAAAAACGACATCATTTTTAACAGATGATAATGGCAGACTTGTAACGGAGGTCACAAACAAAGCGGAGGGATGGGAAAAGTATGTACAAGAACTTTTCAATGACACCAGATCAGACCACCAATATTACCGATGCTATTAACGACGAATTATAAAAGACGAAGTTCAAAAAGTCTTAACATGAATGAAGAATACGAAAGCAGCCGGACCCAGATAACATCCACTCTAAAATGATTCAGTTATGTTGAAACTCGCAGCCAGAATTCCTGAACATTATCACTGACTTATTTAATCAAAGCTACAATACGGGTCAAATTCCAGCAGACTGGATGACCTCTATGTTTGTTACAATCCCCAAGAAGGCATCTGCGAAGAGATGCGACGAATTTTAGACTGATCAGCCTAATGAACCACATTGTCAAGATATTTTTAAAATCATACATGCCAGGATTTATCGTTGGTGTGAGGAACATGTGGGAGAGACGCAGTTTGGCTTTCGGAATGCGCTTGGAACGAGAGAAGACATCTTCACAGTCCAAGTCATGATACAGAGGTATAGAGACATGGGACGAGATGTACACGTTTCTAAAACAAGAATTTGCTGTGTATTATGGACAATATCAGCGGAAGGGGTTGGAGTTATAGCAGGAATTCCTCCGGTAGAGTTCGAAATCAAAGAAAGACGGGAAACAACGGGGTCGAAAAGCTTAAAGCGAGAGAAAATTTGATGAGATGATGACAAGAAAAATGGAATAATGCAACGTATGGACGCCGGACTTGGTTCTTAATTCCAGATAAAGAAAAATAGATAAGGAGAGACTATGGAGAAACAGACTCTGGATTTGTTAGGCCATGTCTGCTTCGGGAAATACCTGTATGGCCGCAGGAGAACGGGGACGGACCACTGTAATTACTTCGGGGGAGGTAAACGACTTATTTAATCAAAGCTACAATACGGGTCAAATTCCAGCAGACTGGATGACCTCTATGTTTGTTACAATCCCCAAGAAGGCATCTGCGAAGAGATGCGACGAATATAGACTGATCAGCCTAATGAACCACATTGTCAAGATATTTTTAAAATCATACATGCCAGGATTTATCGTTGGTGTGAGGAACATGTGGGAGAGACGCAGTTTGGCTTTCGGAATGCGCTTGGAACGAGAGAAGACATCTTCACAGTCCAAGTCATGATACAGAGGTATAGAGACATGGGACGAGATGTACACGTTTCTAAAACAAGAATTTGCTGTGTATTATGGACAATATCAGCGGAAGGGGTGGGAGTTATAGCAGGAATTCCTCCGGTAGAGTTCGAAATCAAAGAAAGACAGAAAACAACGGGGTCGAAAAGCTTAAAGCGAGAGAAAATTTGATGAGATGATGACAAGAAAAATGGAATAATGCAACGTATGGACGCCGGACTTGGTTCTTAATTCCAGATAAAGAAAAATAGATAAGGTGAGACTATGGAGAAACAGACTCTGGATTTCTTAGGCCATGTCTGCTTCGGGAAATACCTGTATGGCCGCAGGAGAACGGAGAAGGACCACTGTAATTACTTCGGGGAGGTAAACGATAAACCACACGATTTTACATGCCCAAACTGAATAGAAGATAGAACGAACTTCGAGCATACTACTGGAGGAACGTTTAATGCGTACAACATAAAGGAGGGTCGAACAGGATCGGAGAAGTCATGGAAATAAGTGTATACCGTCATTCGAAAGATTATAGAAACTAAGAAAGACACCAGGCAGTAGAACGGACACTGAAGAATCACTTACGGGGCAGTTGCGTGGGGAAGTAGAACCAAGCTGGTCTCTATGAAGAAGCAGCTTGAGAATATTCAAAGACTGACGTGTATCTGCATCACGGGGGCGATGGTGTCATGCCCGACAGCGGCAATAGAACTGCTGCTGGATCTGACTCCGTTGCACTTCCCAGGGGGGAAGCCAAATCGGCGATTGTAAGGTTCAGCAAGGAAGGAATAGGCAGAGGTAAAATAATCGGGAAGATCCCCTGGCTGGAAGTACCAAAAGACGAAATGGTATGCAAATACCATTTCAAGAAACACAGAAGTACACAGCAATGTGTAGCAATGTTTTTTCCCGCGAGCGGTAACCCCTATTACCGCGAAACCGCTCGATAAACACACAGTACGCTATGGAAAAAATCAGTCGCGGCAAAAAACCGCAAGTGAGGCCGCTTGTATTAGGCCGAGGCAGCACTACGGTTTTTTCACGCGAGCGGTAACCGCTATAACCGCGAAATCGCTCGAGAAACACACAGTACGCTATGGGAAAAATCAGTCGCGGGAAAAAACCGGAAGTGAGGCCGCTTGTATTAGCTTACTAGAGTCACAACATCACGCAATTAAATACCGCGGCGGTCTAGCCGTAGTGCGATCTAGGCCTAAAAAGAGTTGAATAAGGGAAATTTCGATGTCAATTTGAAAAAATATGAAGTGTTTATGTGCAATTTTCTTAAGATATTATTAATAATAAATAGATATAAAATGTTGACAAACATTTAATTTTGTAATATAAATAATATTTGAAGTGATATTGTTTGTAGATTAGATAAATAGAGAATGGGTCAATAGCAAAAAAGATTGTTTTTTGTAGCGGAAATGAAATTGGCTCAATATGCAGCTGGCATATTGTGATTTGGATTGTAAATATATATTTAAAAAGAAAACACTAATTGAATCCAAGAATAATGGGCGGATGGGAATAATTTATTCCGAGCACAATTAAATGATAATTATGTACTTTTGTTGCCCGCTTTCGTTTAAAAAAAGATTTTTATCATTGATCAAGATAAGGAAATGAGATAGCGATGGTAACATGAAGAGAAGAAAATGGGGAGGATACTCAAAATTTTAATGAGAAAATATGAAACGGACGGAAGCCTTGACTTCAATAAAAACAATTAAAGAAATTTGTTTTTTCATATGAAAAGCAATAAAATCAATCAAAATAAATGATTTTATGACAATTTGCCGAGTACATATAATTTAATTTGCAGAATAATTTGCGAAGATAAACAATATATTTAAAAACAAATAAAACTTTTAAACAAAATAGAGACTTACGGTCTGTCTCTTAAAAACCTACAACGCGTTTAAAATACATTTTACCATTGGTAAAATGTATTTTAAAGGCGTTGTAAGTGATTATGAATTCGACCGTTAATCTAATACCAAATTTAATATTGTTCCACAATTGCTCAAATTATATAGATTATTCAAACTTTGCCTTGCTCTTCTAGTTATTCTAATTAGACAATTGAAGACAAGAAAATGATGGATTGGATTAGACAAAGATTGGAAGACTAGATAAGATAAAATTAAAGATTACTGTAAATAGCATATTTTATTAATAGTTTTATCAATATTAAAAGTATAGCATTTGTTTAATCTAGACAAGACCTTACTTCCTTTTGCTTTGGTTGTCTACTCTAATCTTGACATGATGACTTCAGTCCATCATTTTCTAGTCTGATGACTGATGACAAGTCTACTCTTGTCAAAAATTGCTCAAATTATATAGATCAGGCATGAGCAACATTTTTTGGGCTAGGCGTAACTATAGCTAAATTACTATTATTCCTTCGTGTACAGGGGCGATATAGCGTAGTAGGCGATATAGCGTAATATGCCTGCCATATTGGTCCGGTTTATTAAAATATGGGACAAAGGAGTCATTTTTATAGCGTAGAGAAGCCAACACAGGTACTATATGCGGCCCGTGGGCCGCAGGTTGCTCATGCCTGATAAAGATTATTCAGACTTTATCTTGATATTCTAGTTGTACTAATTAGACAGTTGATGACTAGAAAATGATGGACTGGATTAGACTAAGATTGGAAGTCTAGATAAGATAAAATTAAAGATTAGTGTAACTAGCACATGGCACTAATAGTTTTATCAATATTTACATTACAGGAGTTGTCTAATCTAGGCAAGACCTTACTTCCTTTTGTTTTGGTTATCTAGCCTAATCTTGAAAAGATGTGGTAGCTAAGCATTGCTATCCGGTGTCATTTTCCATCCGGCCGGATCCGGCCGAATTTCCACCGATCCGGCCTGATCGATGGAATTAAATCTAATATAATATGTTATTTGGTATTTGAGCATGCTAATAAACCTTATTCTTATATTTATGACAGACATCATGATGAATCTGTCTAATGAAATAAAATATCTATTTGAATGTCTACTTAGTTTAATCAACTTGCTATAAATACCGTATTTGCCGGTGCATAAGGCGCACCGTAAAATTAAACCTATTTTTTGTGCGCCTATAACGCGGACCTATGTTTTAGAGCTCAATCTCATTTTCACTGATCTGTAGCTGTCTTATTTTTCAAAATATTTACAAAACGGTTTCAGATTTTCAAAACTTTCTGGAGAAATTTGTAGTTTGTATTTCCAAAATTCCTACAAATAGTCAAACAGTAAAGAAACTAGTGAGAGTCTACAAATGTTAATTTTGTAAAATTTCAACCTCATCTTCATTGATCTGTCGCCTTATGTCTCAAAATACTAACAAATAGGGATTGCAATCTGGTGTCATTTTCAATCCGGCCTGATCGATGGAAATAAATCTAATATAATAAACATTACTTAATCTACTGAGATCACAACAATTAGGTATTTGAGCATGCTAACAAGTCTTATACTTATATTTATGACAAACATCATGATGAATCTGTCTAATGAAATATAATAAATGTATATTTAGTTTAATCAACTTACTATAAATACCGTTATTTGCCGATGCAATGAAGGCGCACTTCACGGCTGCAATCTAGTTTTTGTGCACCTATAACTCGGACCTATGTTTTAGAGGCAACTTTTCTGGAAAAAAGGTGGCGTTATACACTAGCCAATACGCTAATTATTTTAAGTATACATTATTTATCACAAAATCAATTATGGTTTTGAAAAAACCATTTAGCGCCGTACGCACCACGCATTTAAAATACCTACCATGCAACAGCTACTATGTTAGCAAAAATTAGCATCACCGGATCCGGTATATTGGTACCGGATCCGGTAAACGTTTAATGATGCCGGATCCGCCGAATTACCGGATATGGTATTCCGGATTGCAATCCCTAGTAGGATGGTTTTTATATTTGTAAAGAGTTTATAGACGTAGGATAATAGGCTGATCGGTCTGTAGTTCTCTATGTTGGGCATGTCTCCTTTCTTGAATATTAGTATAACTTCTACCTCTAGCCACTTTTCAGGTGTTCTGCCTTCGTGTAAGCATTTGTTGCATTACATTATTTGTTATCAGTCTAGTCTGGTTAATTATTATATAATATAGAAAAATAATAATTGATACATTATTTAGAAAAGTGTTTCTCTCGCGTGCCACTAAATTTTTTATACGTGTTAACTGTGACACGCGTGCCAAAAGTTCGCCACCGCTGGCCTAGCCTATGTCAAAATTCTAATATCTAATACACAACTGACTTTATATGGTCTAGTCCATATGAGTTCTGTGAACAAACAGAATTGCTTTGGACGTCGAAACGAGTTTATCTTCGACCACTATTGTAAATGCCCATTATTGTACAGTTCGTGGACTATGTAAATACATCATAACACACACGTATGCAACAGTCCGCGATTAATGATAAGTTATCATTGATAACACACAAGTGCATTTGGTTTACGATTCGTTGAGAGCTGCTAAACGTCCCCAGCTAAAACGTTCAGCGCCCCCCGGGTCACGATTCAAACTAACGAAAATTGACATTGCCTACATTGGGTTGCCTATATCTATGAGCACTCTTATTCCAATTTAACCCAAATAAGTACTAAATAATAAGGTATGTAACCATTAAGAATGTATTACTTTTCATTTCTATCCAGTTAAATAATGCCGAGTAACAGTTATATATGAAAATACAACTGTTTGTTTATTATGGTGTTAAATAATGATAATTAAATAAACATAACCTAATAAGAAATAAATTTGTTACATCAAACATATTTTTCTTATTAAACAGAAACAAATTAGTGTGGTCGCAGATAAAGTATAGTACATAACTCGAGTTTTAAGGCAATTACGTACTCGCGGAATTACGTACTCCCCTGCTACGCGGTTCGTGCGTAATATGTTTCTTACAACTCTGGTTACGTAATATACTATTACAATTGCCTAGTCAAACTCTTCTGTTATCTATTATTATTACTGGCACATATGTTTCATATAAAACTTGTTTGCCTGTTTAGAAATTCTGTTTTAATATTTTGTTTAATTAGAATAACAAATAACGAAAGGAAATAAGAACAAAAGAAAAAATAATGAATGGGGAACAGGTAACTAAATAACAATTAACATACAATATAGCCTTGTAGTAAAAATCAACTGTTATTAGTTTTAATGATTCTAAATTCCAATTGAAAAAAAAATGGGTATTAAAAACTTACTTTCCAGTACAAAAGCCCCAGTCATACAATTTTCCTTGCATCTTCTATTATCTATTATTAATACTTGCACATATGTTTCATATAAAACTTGTTTGCCTGTTTAGACATTCTGTTTAAATGCTTTGCTTAATTAGAATAACAAATTAAGAAAGAAAATAAAAACAATAGCAAAAATAATTAATGAGGAACAACTAATTAAATAATTAACATAGAATATATCCTTGTAGTAAAAATCAACTGATATAAGTTATAATGACACAAAATTCAAATTGGAAAATGAAAATAAATGAGATAGTAAAAACTTACTTTCCAGTACGAAAGCGCCAGTCATACAATTTATTCAAAATGTTTTACGATATAAAATATTCCTAGCATCTTCTATTATCAATTATTAATACTTGCACATATTTTTCATATAAAACTTGTTTGCCTGTTTAGACATTCTGTTTAAATGCTTTGCTTAATTAGAATAACAAATTAAGAAAGAAAATAAAAACAATAGCAAAACTAATTAATGAGGAACAAATAATTAAATAATCAATACAAAATATATCCTTGTAGTAAAAATCAACTATAAAATATAAGTTTTAATGATACAAAATTCCAATTGGAAAATGAAAATAAATGGGATATTAAAAACTTACTTTCCTGTACGAATGCCCCATTCATACAATTTATTCAAAATATTTTCCGATATTAAATATTCCAAACATAAGGAGGACGTTGATATTGGTAAAGTAATCTGATCAACTTTCTTTAAATCGTACAACAACAATGAAACCATTTGCTCTAAATTATTAACAATCCCCAAAACGTCATCCTGGCTTGGCATTTGCTACAAATAACATTCACAGTAAGGGGGCTAGAAGGCAATAATTTGTTTTTTTACCTGATTTCGTTTAATTATTTTGAGGGCTTGTTGCCAGTGTTGTCGGAAACTGTCATAGCAAGCACTGGGGTCACATTCCTCATCTGTTATTAATGAGGTTCTGGGTTGTTGCTGTCGGCTAGCTCCGATGAAGCTGTTGTTACGTAACCATTCCATTTTTTTTTATTGTTGTTCGTTTATTGTTCCCAATATTCCATATTTATGTTAAAGGTAACTGCAGTGAAAAGTCCCCCAGATTTCACTTCCCACTAATGTTTAACATTGCGTTAATAATTACATTTTATTTTGATTTGTTTCACAGGGAATAAAGAATTGTTGAGAAACTAATTGATTTCTGATTAAAAAATTGAAAATTCGTTTCTTCCTTTTTATTAGAACATAATGAATTATTTTTATTAGTTTATGTGAATCTTCTCAATGACAGATTGATGACAAACACAAGATTTTTTAAAACACCACTACCAACCTTATTTATCTCACTCGAATCCACCAACTCAACGAAAATAAAAGCAATTAAATTTTCAAATTTGGACTTTTAAAACAAAGAAAACTTTCTTTCTAAATATATTTTTACATGAAAAAAGGCTTAAAAATATTAAAATTTAATTTTTTTATTGCATTTATAGGAATATGTTGTTGGAATGTGAAACCGCAAAAAAGTCGCATGTGGGTAATAACGCGCCGTTGGGTAAAACCGTTTAAAAAATTGTTTCTACTTATCAAGTTGTTGCCTAATTGTTGAGTTCACTTTATCATTCTATAGGCATTTATCTTTTAATTATCTCTCTAGAATAGAACATCAACTTCAAGTTTTTTTTTATATAATTGTTTATAATAAATTATTTATGCGTTCGCCATGCAACTACATTCATTATGAAATATGTCTATAAATAATGAACCAATTTCAATATCTCTCAGAAAAATGAAACTAAATTCTATCTCTTAGTTATCTTATTATCCATATCTTTCATGTTATTTTTAATTTCTAAATATTTTTAACGACGAATTAAAGCTTTAAGCTTGCAGTCCTATAGACCACATCTTGAGCTTCCGCTGACGGCTCGTCATTGACAGCAGGGATGTTATGGAGCTCCGTAACCGTAACAGAAACTATCGGATATCCGAAATAAAAATTTATCCGTAACCGTAACCGAATCCGATATTAAGGTTTCGAATAATTTCGGATAATATTGATTGATATGTTGTAATAATTCTTATAAAGATATTTCAATATCCAATATAAATTATATAATAGAAAACACGAATAATTTGTTTTTGTTTATTATAATTCTGGTTTTACATTTTTACGTATACTGGGGCCGTAGGGAAAATGCATCTCGTCTCGGCGAGTTTAGAATTGTTCTGCACATACCCCTCCCCCCCGATTATTCCGTGAACGTGGTGTTTGTTTTAGTCTATGTTTGAATAACTGGCGCATATTTCTTAAAGTTTCTCAAACTAACCTGCGCGTACATCGGCGCGTCCTTCGCCCCTCATAAATATATAAAACTTATTAAAACTTAAAAATAATAATTACTTATATGACTTATATGACTTATATGATATATGATTGTAGTAACTACTTACATTGTAGTACTTACTTGTATGGCATATGATTGTAGTACCAAATAATAACAGAAATAAATTCAAATTGTTTACCAATTAGTATTCTACTTTTACAATGGGCATGATGACTGATTTTGAAAAAGTGTTCTATAATATTCTAAACTATCTATTTCCAAAAATATATATTATTTCTGCAGGAAACAAAGTTTTATTAGAATAAATAGCTATTAAAATTCAAAGTTTGAAATCCGTTCGAAAACGATCCCTGGTGTCATGGTGTCTGCTTGTGACGTCAGATGTTTGTAAATCGACCGAGAACATTAGGGAGCCAAAGAAAGAAATCTGCTGTTTAGCGTGTTATGGATTCTAAAGTGTATAAGTGGTGTGACAAGTGGTTTTGACATTTCTAAACTCTGTTGAACAAATGTCTTTGTTTGATGCAAAAAACCCCTCCAACATCAAGAAATCAACTCTAGGCAAATTAGAGCTATTTGCCTTGGTAAAACCTTGTTCCATGTTTTGAGAATACAAAACAAAGCAACTGATCAACGTTAATCACTAAATACTTTATAAACGCAGGTAACAACAATTGATCAGTGCAGAGATCGTCGAAGTTCGTATGAGGTTTACAAATGCGTGACGTAATTCACTCTGATTGATGTTATTCATGAAAATAAATACTTTTTTCACAATCTATTATTCCCATCTCATTAGATAAACACAATATTTTTGTGATTCTTGGTTACTGTCATCATGCCCATTCCTTAGAAATCTAATATCCGTAACCGAAACTATCCGAAACTAACAGATAATCCGTAAAAATTTCATATCCGTAACCGTATCCGAAACCGGTAAAATATTGTTTCTATATCCGTATCCGTATCCAGATCCGAAATTTCATATCCATAACATCTCTGATTGACAGCAACGTTTGGAGCGGTGTACCTTGCGACTGGATTGGGACGTGGAATGGCATAGAGTGATCTTCAGTGACGAATCCCGATTCTACTTGGGAATGCACGATGGTCGCATTAGGGTAAGACGTCGGATTTTTCGGGTCCGAGTACCCGGACCCGGACTCGACGAGTTCAAGGGTAAATATCCAGTACCCGATACCCGATCTAAGACTCGACGAGTCCCGGGTCTTAAATATTGGGCATTGTCTAGTACACCGCGTCGTAAAGAAGATTGGCGATTTATCATTACACTTGATGAATGGACGAGTATGAAAACTCGAACATATCTAAATATCAATTTGCATGGAATTGACTCTGAACAGTATAATCTGGGTTTATTGAGATTTTTTACCTGTGTAGGTACTACTATACAATTTTCTCGAAAAACCGGCCAAGTGCGAGTTGTGACTCGCGCACCGAGGGTTCCGTACAAACTTGTAAGTAAGGTATCTTTAGGAGGACCTAACTGTATGCAACCCATATGCTTCTGGTTCCTGACAATACCACGCAACACATTAGTGTATTTTCATAAGTTTCTAATAGTAAATTCGCATTTTTCTTGTAATTAAACTACATATTTACGGTTTTCAGATTTTTACCTTTACATGTGCTGTAAGACACCGCTTGTTGCCAAATTTCATGATTCTAGGTCAACGGGAAGTACAATATAGGTTTTGATTCCCTTGTGAAATGCAAAATATGTGACATAAACGGTCATATCTTTTGATCGCGTTGACTTACAAGTTTGATTTCACAGCTGAAAGAGACCGCAGACCCGAGTATTTGATACAAATTTCAACTTGTTACCTCTACGCGTTCCTGAGAAAAATTGTCTTGACAGACAGACAGACGGACGGACGGACAGACAGACAGACAGACGGACAGACAAACAGACAGACAGACGGACAACAAAGTGATCCTATAAGGGTTCCGTTTTCGGTACGGAACCCTAAAAAGTAGAACAACACTTAAACATATTTAATATAAAATTTAAAAAATATATAGTTGTTTCAACCGGCGATGGTGCAATTGTAATGATGAAATTTGGACGAAAATGTTCTGGTCTTTATAATTTCTGTTTGAATCACACTATACACTTATCTGTTTGTGATGTTGTATATAAAAAGAAAAATATTACCGGCTTGCAAGATGAAGATGACCCTGGTCTAGATTCTAGATGGTATTGATGACGATCAAGATGAAAATTATTATTCTGACGAGAGCATCTATGATGTCGAATAATACGGACAAGTTGAATTAACTTTAAACAATTTAGAAGGGAATTCATCCATTTGCCTTCCGCTCTTAACCTCTTGTGGGGTTTTGTTTTATTTACTTATTTACCATAACATTCTCCAAATCCCTTGTTTATCTAAGTCCCACTTAACTTAATCGGCAAGTTCGTACAGTATCGCTTGCTTTACCATATGCGTAAACATGAAAAATCCTTTCGTGTTTTTTAATTCCGAGACAGATTAGACTCGGACCCGGACCCGAAAAATCGGAGTCGGACTCGACTCGGACTCGCCGAGTTTAAAAAGACCGGGTATTCCCAAACCCTAGTCAGACGTAGACGTGGAGAACGTCGCCATGTGCAGTTTCTGTTGAGTGGCATGTACACCACATATAGGGGGTTATGGTATGGGGAGCTATTGTTTATATAAACAGGTCTCAGTTGGTATTAATCCGAGGCAATATGAATGAACACCGATATGTTGATGAAGTGGTAGAACCCCAAATGCTTCCATTCCTCCAGGAGCCGGAGAACCCGATTTTCCAACAGGATAATGCCCGTTCCCACATTGTAAGGCATTCTATGGAGCGCTTCGAAGAGGATAACATAAATATCTTACCGTGGCCACCCAGATTGCCTGGGATGCAATACCTCAGAGGGAAATCGACAACCTGGTGGAATCCATGTCCTGAAGGGTGCGGGAGAGTGAAACTAATAGGGTTGGTTCAACAAATTATTAATAAACAATTCCTTGATCTTTTGTTTAATTCCTTTGAAATTTTAATCAAATACTACCTTTAACTAAGGTAGGTCTGTCGAATTTTGCCTAGAGGCTAATTGCGCCTATGCTAAATAACTCAGCTTACGTAATATATAAAATCAAACTTAATACCTAGGCATCAAGGTTTATACATCCCGAAACAGCCACGAATCGCGCCTGCGCACTTCCCCCACCGCGGGCTAGTTCTCGACTGACGCGTCCTGGCGAGTAGTGCAATTTAACGGCAAGTTTTAATGAAATTTGTTAGTTTAAAAGTAAACTATAAGGCTTATTTGTTAATATGATTATTCTACCGTCCGTAACCAGTTTTTCTATAATATATTAAGCAGTCAATTTTCTTTTAAATTTTAAACTTATTTGAAGTGTCCTTGACGGTAATTACGCCTAGGCGTTATTACCCATACCAAATGCTACCGTAGGCGTTTTTAACATCTCATAAGCTTGAATTTAGATGTCCTGATGGTTATGGTTAATTCTAGCTACGTAGATTTAGATAGGCGTTACTACCTCAACTGGGTATAATAACGCCTGCAATCGTTTTATTTTTTTTAATTCATTTTTGTTTGATAATCTGTATACAGATTATTTGATTATGTTTAAGCCATGTACCATTGGAAAAAAATAATTATTTATGTTACGACCTTAGTAATTTTAGTTTTTTTGTACCTGATTTTATAACTGTGAAAACATCTTGTAAAACTTAAAAGAGCTGATGATTAAAATACTCCTGCTTAGACTAATTATGTTACTAATTATAAAAAACTGTAATAATCTTTTAATAAAAATTAATTTTGGGAAAACTGTCGTAGGCTAAATTTTACTTCAGTAGTTTAATTGCGCCAAAACGATGGTGTTTGAATTCGGCTCTTTGTTCATTACTTTAATAAACACACCAACAATATTTTGTGTTTTATTTATATAATAATAAACATACATTCCATAAACACATTCCGTTCTTCATCTTCATTTAATATATTAGGGAAATTTACGTTTATGCTTAAGTAGGCGTAATTCGACAGGCCTACTTTAGTTAAGCAAGCCAATTCTGCCAAGTTTGGTTCAAAAATTCCTACCTTTTCTTGGTACTGCATTTTTTTGTCACAGAGTATATTGAGGCAAAATGCGAACCTGGCAGCTGAATGTATTTCATAGTTTAATTCTTTCCAAAAGTTGCTTTTGCTAGGAATCCTAAAAAGATACATCGACACAATTTCAAGACAAACCAAAAAATATCCTCCATGCTAAGCGTTAAAGGCACCATCCCGTTAAAATCCTATGGAATGTACGAAATACCGCGCGGAACATGCCGGCCCCTCTTTGCCACTGGGCACTCTGGGAACGTGACCACACGGAAAAAAGTACACCGTACAAATTACAGTTTCAATTGTTACGTGGGTCCTTACGAATACGAGATTGCAGTTTATACAGTAATTTTTAACACCTAACCACCTGACATACGTTTCTCAGACCCAAAGTAGCAGTAATTTTCTCACCTGAGACGTATGGCAGGTGGTTAAGGGTTAAAACTTATTTACTAATAAAAATCTTACAATCCGAAGGTGTGAGTTTTACAGTTTGAAAAAATATTTTAGTTAAATGAAAAGGAACTTTTCATCATATAATATGTATTAATTATTAGTCCAAACTCTAAAAATTACGATTTTGTCGTGATGTATTTATTACTTCATAATATAATATTTCTTATTTATTTTCAAACTAAAAATTACAGATTGGGCTATTACTCGTTGACTATGAGAAATGAACGCCGAAATATTACTATCTCATTTAAGAAACACATTTAAAAAAATTTAATATAGATGATGTCGGCTTCGTTTGGTTTACACAATTTCGGAAGGTACAGGATATATATCCTGTTTTAAAATTGGAAGCGTTTTTGAACTAATTTTCAGTTAGGCTGTGGCATAATTGCGTCGTTTTCAGGTTAAGCATATTTAATAAACTAATTTTATAAGTGAATAATAATATTGTGAAAGTCCATCCATCTTAGTTACAATTTTGGTAAGTACTAATATAAAATTGTGTATTAATGCTTTCAATAATTATAGTGTAAACTAACTATTATTTGAAATTTATTGAATTTGTGATATTCAAAGAATAACATTATTATTATCATAATAATAGTTAATCTCAATAATATATTATGATAAGGTTTTTTAAAATTTTAATCAATTATTTCTTTTTGGTTGAAGGCTCTTTCATGTGTTTCTCGCTTATAATTATTATCCTTTTACTAATTTGGTGTTTATGAATAAAAAAAATGCACAGACTTAAATTTCCATAGTAATCATTGTTATAGCTTAAAGCAGGGGTCTCCAAACTACGGCCCGAGGGCCACATCCGGCCCGCGGACAGATTTTGTCCGGCCCGCGGAGAGCTAGCATACTTGAAAACTCCTTTTAGAGAACATATTTTTTATAGCAAATTAAATTTAGTTTACTGAAGTATTCTAATTTTATGTTGAATAATTATTAATATGACATCTACATTGATATGGTCATGGGCTAAACTACTCATAACATTGTTGTAGGCTTATTGTTATTGTTTTTGTGATAAGTTGGATAAAGATACACAGAATTGTAATGAGTAAAGACATGTATAATATGCAGAAAATTTAACTTCAGTATATAATAACTAACAAATTATTGAAATGAATCCAACTAACATTTTATACATTTTAAATAAAAACATAACTTATAACGAGCATAACGACATATGAAATACTAATGAGATTTATGTAATTGAGATTTTCCACTGACAATAGTTTGTAGTTGTGGACTAATTTTACTTGTACCAATTATGAAAAGAGTTTTAGGATGCTCATCAGTTAATTTAGATCTGTAAACATTTTTTGTGTACTTCATTTTGGAGAAGGTCTTCTCACACAAATAAGTAGTACCAAAAACAGAAAACAGCCCACGAGCAAATTTATGCAAATTATCAAATTGTGTCAGTGGAAGACTCCAACAAAGGAAAATTCCAACAAAGATGAGTTTTGATATTTGTTCTTAATTATATCACTGCGCTGTAGATCAATCATTTCCATTTGAAGTTCCGGGGCTAAGGTTTCAATGTCAGTATCAAAAGGATTCTGAAAAATCTTAATTTGATTCGCAATGGCATCAAAGTCCGAGAAACGAGTTTCAAAATTTATTTTCAAAGCACTCAAAGTTTCGATTGCAAAATCGATAGGAAACTCAGTCTCATTGGTGTGGCTGAATATTTCACATGTTTTAAAATGTGAAAAACATTTACTTCGTAGTTGTGATTGAAACAGTATCAATTTCTTCCGGAATGATTTGATATTAGTGTATAAATCAGGAAGATGCTGGTTTTCTCCTTGCAATCATGCATATATCACGGCAACACTGCATATTATTAATTTTAATGTCATTATCTGCAATTTCTAGATTAGTCGTAGAGTACGAGCCATGAGCAGTAACGTGACACGACATCTGGTGGACACAAGCGGAAATAGGTAGTACCTTCTATCGCCAACAGATGGCGCTAATAGCACGTACAGAATAATCTCGTTGGTTCGAGAAAGTTCTAGTGTCTTCCACTCACTGCTAGATGGCAGTAATTGGAACATATAAGAAGGCTAGTGGCGCAACCACAAGTCAGTTCCTATGACACTGTTGTGAAATAAAATAGTGCGTACCTCCTTAAAACGTGTTTGTTCGTGTTTAAGTTTAAGACATCTTTGTAACAGTATTTTGATTTGAATTGTTGCTTTTGTGTGTGATTTAGTAGTATGGAAAAGAAGCGAAAAATTGATAGTGAATGCAGAAAATTCAAAGATCAGTGGAACATTCGATATTTCGTAATTGAGTCCAGTAACAAGGCGCTATGTTTGATTTGCATTGAAAGCATAGCCGTTCTCAAGGAATATAACATTAAACGTCATTATGAAACAAAACATTTTCAAAATTACTCAAAATATACAGGAAGTTTGCGGACAGAAAAATTCGAAGCTATGAAGCGCGGATTGAAATCGCAGCAATCTTCATTTACAAAACTCAAAACTGAACAAGAGGCTGCAACTCGTGCCAGCTTTCGTGTGGCTCTTAAAATTGCAAAACGTGGAAAACCATTCACCGATGGAGAAATGACCAAAGAATGCATAATTGCAGTAGCCGAAGAAATGTGCCCTGAAAAGGTAAATTTATTAAAAACTGTCAGTATGTCAGCAAACACTGTGGCTCGAAGGGTAGAAAACATCGCTGAAAATATATCCTCTCAACTGTTCGACAAAAATGGACATGTTGAGTGGTTTTCTTTGGCCTTGGATGAGTCAACGGATGTGTCAGATACTGCTCAGGTGTTGATTTATATTCGAGGAGTAGATAAAAGCTATGAAGTGCATGAAAAACTTGATATGTATAGTATTCATGGCACGTCGCTCTTGTGTCAAAGGCTGTAGAAAATGACGATGGTTTAAAACCATTAGTCTTACATTGTATCATTCATCAACAGTCTTTGTGCGGAAAATGTTTGGATATGTCTGAAGTTCTGAAACCAGTCATATCAACTGTTAATTTTTTCAGATCTTTTGGGCTGAATCACCGACAATTCCGACAATTTATTGAAGAGATTGGAGAAAATGTTATCATACTGCCTTATCATACTGTCGTACGTTGGCTTAGTTGTGGGAAAGTCCTTCAGCGCTTTTTTGAACTACGAGCAGTGATCGAAATTTTTTTGAATGAAAAACATCGCCCTCTTACTGAATTACAAAACAACGCATGGCTGGGGAAGTTAGCATTCTATGTTGATTTGACAAAACATGTGAACGAACTGAATTTGAGATTGCAAGGAGAAAACCAGCATCTTCCTGATTTATACACTAATATAAAATCATTCCAGAAGAAATTGATACTGTTTCAATCACAACTACAAAGTAAATGTTTTTCACATTTTAAAACATGTGAAATATTCAGCCACACCACTGAGACTGAGTTTCCTATCGATTTTGCAATCGAAACCTTGAGTGTTTTGAAAATAAATTTTGATACTTGTTTCTCGGACTTTGATGCCATTGCGAATCAAATTAAGATTTTTCAGAATCCTTTTGATACTGACATTGAAACCCTAGCCCCGGAACTTCAAATGGAAATGATTGATCTACAGTGCAGTGATATAATTAAGAACAAATATCAAAACTCACCTTTGTTGGAATTTTTTAAGAGTCTTTCACTGACACAATTTGATAATTTGCATAAATTTGCTCGTGGGCTGTTTTCTGTTTTTGGTACTACATATTTGTGTGAGAAGACCTTCTCCAAAGTGAAGTACACAAAAAATATTTACAGATCTAAATTAACTGATGAGCATCTTAAATCTCTTTTAATAATTGGTACAAGTAAAATTAGTCCACAACTACAAACTATTGTCAGTGGAAAGTCTCAATTACATAAATCTCATTAGTATTTCATATGTCATTATGCTTGTTATAAGTTATGTTTTTATTTAAAATGTATAAAATATTAGTTGGATTCATTTCAATAATTTGTTAGTTATTATATACTGAAGTTAAATTTTCTGCATATTATACATGTCTTTACTCATTACAATTCTGTGTTTCTTTATCCAACTTATCACAAAAACAATAACAATAAGCCTACAACAATTCTATGAGTAGTTAGCCCATGACCATATCAATGTAGATGTCATATTAATAATTATTCAACATAAAATTAGAATACTTCAGTAAACTAAATTTAATTTGCTATAAAAAATATGTTCTCTAAAAGGAGTTTTCAAGTATGCTAGCTCTCCGCGGGCCGGACAAAATCTGTCCGCGGGCCGGATGTGGCCCTCGGGCCGTTGTTGGGAGACCGCTGCATTAAATAATTCGTTTTTATTGAATTTTTATTGAATTTAGTTACATAACGAAAATCATTAATTTTTCTAGTCTCAATATTCAAATTCAACCAGTAGCATCACATATTCTGATCAATCGAGAATACCTGATTTAACGGCCAATGGTTCAAATGTATCACAAGTCTCCGGAGAATCATCCATCCGAACAACACCAGAGGTATTAAAATAGAAATATTATTTGGATGAATTTAATATAATAATATAGTGTAAGGGCTAAGAGCGAATAATTATTGCAAGAAAAAAGTTAAGAAATTAAGTACTATGTTCTCTAATTCACTCATGACTTCTAAAATAAATAAATATAATTACAAGTACGATTTGGTTTCCTGCACTTTCGTTCGATATTTTATTATTATTTATCAGGTTATCTGGGGGCACGGCAGTGGCCCCGCCAAGTCGAGCACAACCGTACTACCTTTTCTCGAAGCGAAACACGGCACTTTTGACCTTTTTGAAGCAAGAAGTTTGAATTTTTAGATATCAAGAGACATACTATAACTAGCTATATATATAACTGGCATATGGAAATACCTATGATTATACCTTATAGTTTACGAATTATCGCCTGTCAAATTTTCTTAATTTTGTAAGTTACACACTCACCGATCATCAAAACTCTAAGGTACTTCTAGCAATCTTACAAACTTTGAATTTTAGTTAGCATTTAGCGTATAACGGAAGGAAAAAAAAATCAAAAATCCCGAAATTTCATTATCCATTAATTGACATGTATATATATATATATATATATATATATATATATATATGCATATACATGTCTATAAATATACAAAAATGTATTTATTATTAATTATTGGTAAATATGCAGCCGGCGTAGTCTAGAGCAGTGTTTCTCAAACATATATATATATATATATATATATATATATATATATATATATATATATATATATATATATATATATTATACAGTCGAACTTTTTTCCTTTAACTCGGATTTTGCCATAACTCATAGTAAAAATTTGTACTATGGTAGAATTTTACATAGCAAATCTTTAGAACTCCAATTTTTTAACCGCTGCGTACTTTATGGTGCCGGATATTGCCTATCATAAACCGTATCCTGTTTGTTATAGTAAAGATGCTATATGTTAATGAAATTTTAGAGTTTAAACTCATTCTTTCTTCTTACCGCTGCCGTTACAATTGCAAATATGAGTGGCCAGAAATTATTCATTATTAATAATTATTATTAATAAATAATTAAAATATAAATTAATAAAAATATAAATAATATATATATATATATATATATATATATATATATATATATATATATATATGTATATATATATATATATATATATATATATATATATATATATATATGGATATTTTTTTTATCTAGGATGAAAGTTTGCCTATACAACAACTATCAGATTGATGATATCAATCGTCTCTTCTTTCAACTAGTAGTACAGTTTCTTCATCGAGCCAATCCTCATTACTGCTAGCCAAAGATAATCATAGTGGTCTTGGTAATATTCAAAATATTGACGAATTAAATAATAATTCCAATCCAGTTTCTCGGCTGGAACCATCTATTTTTCAAATCGCATCCAAGCATATTTCTATGCCATTTTACAGAATTTCAGTAAGTGTAGATGTATGTATTTTTTAATTTTTACTTAATTGTTTCGATGATGATTTTCAGATTCCCCATTAATGAATGGTTGGCCAAAAGTTTTGTTAAAAATAACTTAATAGCAATCTATAATTCTAAAACTTCTCTTGGATTTTCTGAAAGTAACCGAAATTCACTAACGCATTTAGTACTTAATCGTGAAAATAATTGATTACAAATCATACCTATATTGAAATATGATAATTTTTCATATTAGCTAATTGAGTGATCATTTTTTTTGTTAGCTTCAAAAAGACTTTGAGAAACTTTTTCCGGATAAAGCAACTTTATTGACTGTAAAATGGCCAGTTTTTAAGGATTGTACCATTTATTTGCTAAGAAGTACTGTTGTGATCTCGCGATTTTGGTTTCAAAGAATCTGAGTTTCTCAAGAGTCGGCAAAGAAAACAAAGTGGACACCCGATTAGTTTTTGTTTATTTAGGACCATTAGTCTGGCTTATCTAAATCATGCGGGCAGACGCTCGAACTTAGGGATCGTGCCGAGACGCCGAGAGGATTTTGTTTTATGAGTTCTGGAAATTTTCCATAAAGATTAGGGGAGGACTCACACCAAGACCGAGGTGATGAGGTAGAGGGGAAGTTAAAAAGGGGCAGTCAGAATTGAGCTAGCAAGAGAGTAATTTGAGTTTTGAAAACGAACCTCCTTATTTTCGTCGAAGTAAATTCCGGGTTTCGACCACAAGTATCTTAGAATTAAGTGTATTATTGTTAGTTAGTAATTATTGTAATAAGTTAGCGATTAGTTGTACATATTGTAAGATATTAGTAGATAAGTAGTGTTTAATTACATATAAAGGACATATTTGCGTGTAATTAATTCATCCATTGTCCTGATCCTGGAGCAGCGCCATACCAAATTACCAGTTCGCAACAATGTTAATATCGCGGAATCTCGAGTTTAGTTTCTCTTATTGTTAGTTTAGATGTTTTGCGCAAATATAATTGGGATAATTTAAAATCAGATGTAAGAGAATTTGTTAAAAAATGTAGGCAGTGCCAACAAAATAAGGTTCAAAATAAGACTCATAGGGCACCCTTAATTATTACAGATACTCCCGAATTAGTGTTTGAAAAACACTAACGTGTCAGGATGCCTTGAGTAAATATTTAATAGCAATCCCGGTTCCAAATATAGAATCAGCTACGATAGCTACATGTTTTGTAAATGAAGTTATTTGTAAATTCGGTATAATGAGCGAAATCGTCACAGATCAGGGAAGTAATTTCATGTCGGAGCTATTCAAAGATGTTTGCAAACTTTTGAAAATAAAGAAATTAAATTGCACTAGTTACCACCCCGAATCAAATTCGGTCGAAAGATCTCATCGAACGTTGGGCGAATACTTGAGGAATTTTGTTAATAAAAATAAAACTGATTGGTGTAGCCATGTCCCTTACTTTTTGTTTTCATATAATACTACTCCACATTCAACCACCACGTTTATGCCATTCGAATTAGTGTACGGCAAACAACCTATTTTACCAACGTCAATTACAGCTCCACCAGAATTTTCATACAATTACGACGATTATCTGACGGACTTGAAACACAAATTACGCGTGACTAGACAAGAAGCTAGAGACAACCTAATCAGAAGGAAGGAAAGGTCGAAAGTTTTATATGATAGGAGTAGTTCAAATATAGAATATGAAGTAGGAGATTCGGTTTGGCTATTCGATGAAAGTACCAAAACGAACAAAAGCAAAAAATTACATTCAAGATATTTAGGACCATTTAAGATAGTTTCTATAGATTCAGAATTCAGAAAATAAAAGGAAAATACGTCAAGGTACATAAAAATAGAATAAAAAAATGCCATGTTGTTGTGATCTCGCGATTTTGGTTTCAAAGAATTTGAGTTTCTCACGAGTCGGCAAAGAAAACTAAGTGGACACCCGATTAGTTTTTGTTTATTTAGGACCATTAGTCTGGTTTATCTAAATCATGCGGGCAGACGCTCGAACTTAGGGATCGTGTCGAGACGCCGAGAGGATTTTGTTTTATGAGTTCTGGAAATTTTCCATATAGATTAGGGGAGGACTCACACCAAGACCGAAGTGATGAGGTAGAGGGGAAGTTAAAAAGGGGCAGTCAGAATTGAGCTAGCAAGAGAGTAATTTGAGTTTTGAAAACGAACCTCCGTATTTTCGTCGAAGTAAATTCCGGGTTTCGACCACAAGTTTCGTAGAATTAAGTGTATTGTTGTTAGTTAGTAATTATTGTAATAAGTTAGCGATTAGTTGTACATATTGTAAGATATTAGTAGATAAGTAGTATTTAATTACATATAAAGGACATATTTGCGTGTAATTAATTCATCCATTGTCCTGATCCTGGATCACCACCATACCAAATTACCAGTTCGCAACAATGTTAATATCGCGGAATCTCGAGTTTAGTTTCTCTTATTGTTAGTTTAGATGTTTAGAATCTTGAGTTTGGAACTCCATTATTCAAGAGCCTACCTGCGAATAAGTTCATAATTACAGAGCCTGTCCCGAAATATTTTGTTGTTAACGTTACACAAAGGTATACATGTTTCCATCTTGTTGTTTTTTGTTAAGTGTAATATGTGACAATATGTTTGTAAATAAAATTGACAAATATTTCTGATACAAATAGTGAAATGTGTGAGACGAACTTTTTAGCGGAAACAAGAGAGGTTTCCGAGGTCTGTGAATATTATAAAACATCGTTGAACCGTCGCCCGGCCGTTACTAATCGTAAGATGCAAAATTGGAAGGAATCATATTCATCAGGAGAGGAACCGGCGACTAGAAATTATTCGTACGACAACGACAACGCGGTGGCAAAATATGAAAAATTTTTCACTTTGAGTAGCGCCAACTTTTTATTAAGTGAGGGAGTGTTGTGATCTCGAGATTTTGGTTTCAAAGAATTTGAGTTTCTCACGAGTCGGCAAAGAAAACTAAGTGGACACCCGATTAGTTTTTGTTTATTTAGGACCATTAGTCTGGCTTATCTAAATCATGCGGGCAGACGCTCGAACTTAGGGATCGTGCCGAGACGCCGAGAGGATTTTGTTTTATGAGTTCTGCAAATTTTCTATAAAGATTAGGGGAGGACTCACACCAAGAACGAGGTGATGAGGTAGAGGGGAAGTTAAAAAGGGGCAGTCAGAATTGAGCTAGCAAGAGAGTAATTTGAGTTTTGAAAACGAACTTCCGTATTTTCGTCGAAGTAAATTCCGGATTTCGACCACAAGTATCGTAGAATTAAGTGTATTATTGTTAGTTAGTAATTATTCTAATAAGTTAGCGATTAGTTGTACATATTGTAAGATATTAGTAGATAAGTAGTGTTTAATTACATATAAAGGACATATTTTCGTGTAATTAATTCATCCATTGTCCTGATCCTGGAGCAGCACCATACCAAATTACCAGTTCGCAACAGTACCCGAAGACCAAAACATTGTTAAATCTGGTAGCAAAGTTATTTATTTTGCAAGAAAGTAAGTTCATTAAAATTTTGTATTTATGATTAACTTTATTTTATTATCATTAAAAATTTTGTAGATTCATTAGATACTCTCGTTTAGTACACCTTATACTACACCTTTAGTTCATGATTCAGTTTCTAACAACCCAGTTAAAAGAGGACATAAGCGAAAGATGGTCAACGACAATCTTATTATAAAAAATATTCCATCGTGGAATCCTACTTCAGCTGAGGTGCAGCGAGGATTTTTGTTCCACATCGAAGTAAGAAATTTCACCAATTCTTTATCAAACTATTTGAAGAAATATCTTCCATAATATCTTCAATAGTATTATATAGAATATTTATGTTTCCTTAATTAAGCCTAGTTCGCATTAGGCTAGTAATTTAGTAGAGTAGCGAGTAATTTAGTGGCTAAACTACTGGCTACTGTACAGAAACCATTCGCATTACGGTCTAGTACAGTACACAAGTGTTTTGTAAGATGGACGGGCTGCAACGCAATAGAATGAATAAACTGATATATTTATTGCATTTTCTAAATCCAGGCATGCCGATTGTTTCATTTGTTTGTTTTAATAATGCGGGGACTTTATATTCAAAAAGCATTTATGTTCGACGTATTTGGAAACTAATTTTAAGTTACAATTTTCGGTCCAGCGAAACGACATTTTTGCGGCCACTAATGAACTCGACTAATCTACAGGTTCGGACTTGTTTAGCCGGTGAACCAGGAGCACGAACGCGTGGTGGGAGGCGCTACTCGCCCGATAAAATAGAGTAAAATGGATCGACTCGACTTAATCATTCACTAAACCACTTGACTAATTTTTCGTGGTTCGCACACATTTACCCACTAAATTACTCGCTACTCTACTAAATTACTAGCCTAATGCGAACTAGGCTTAAGCAGAGAATGATAAAAGTGAGACAATTGACCGAGCGAAACGGTTTATGAGTATTCAAAAGATATCATTTCAACCACGCCCAGTAATTGTTATAATAATTATAAATTAGATACTGACTTCGACTCTCATTTTCAAGCGTATGAAGTTTATAATACAGCAGTTAATTGGCAAATTGTATTTTTGGATGAAGCTGATGGTACATGGTCATTGACTAGTCAGGCAAATGGTAAAAAATATATTTGTTATAGAGTATAAGTTGTTAAAATTTTACCATGCATTATTTGTACTTATTTAATAATACATATATTAAGTTTACTGATCATAGGTATTATTATATATTTTTATCATTATCATTCATCATTATTTTTATTTACCATATCACTTATTGTAACCAATTCTTGTAATATTTTTCACATTGTGCGTCGATTCATGTTACAATACATGACTTATATGTAATAAATAGGTTTTTTTTTGAAAAAAGTAAAAAATCCTTATATGTATATACTTCAATTATCTTTAGAATACAATTTTTTTAATATTTATTGTTAATTTCTGTTTCCTTATTTTTTTTTTCTAAGAATTTTGTTTATCCAATATTAACTAATTCATATTAATGTAAACATTTATGTAAGACATTGTATTTTTGGCAACTTTCTAATTGTCTGCAACACTAATTAAACCATTAAATATAAAAAAAAATTATATGTTTTTCAAACAAATTCATATTTTAAAAAAAAATTATTTATATATATATGCAACTTTTGATGTTTCCACGTGTTTCTGTTACAAATAATTGTTATAATTTATTAACTAACATAAATATTTGTTTTTTTAATGATATTATTTTGCTTCAAAGAGATAGTAATTGATTTATATTTTGGTTTAATTACAGTTACTAACATTAGAAAAATTTGGAAAATCTTCGGTTACTCCTTTCCAATTACTCCTTTCTATAACTATAAAATATGCATTTTAAGATAAGAGATTTTATAACTTATATCTCAAATTTTACTGCTTTTGTATCAAACCATCGAGAAATTTAAATCATTTTCTACTCAATCATTCTGCAGAATGTACGAATTAAACTTTTAATATTCCCATTCCAGTAAGTATCTAATGTCATATATAAAAGAAATTTCAGTTTATAAAACTGTAATGTGTACAATAAAAAACTTTTGTTATTTTTCTTCTGACGATTAAATCGTCCAAAGTGAAACTGTAAAAATTAATTTTCAGTTTTTGTTAGTTCGAGTAGTTGGTATTAAAAATGACAGTGCGGCATTGAAATTTCCCCAGCTCAGGGATAAAAAAAAACTAACCCTACTATTCTGAATTGAAAGATTTCATGTTTAAAACTGTAATAATTGGTATGACCCGACAAACCGTAGTTTTTACAGTTTCCAATTCGTAAGGCCGTTGCTACTATTTGAAACTGTAATAAATGCTTAGATATCAGAGTTCTTTTTAGAGTGTACTTTTTTCCGTGCAGGGCCCCGCGATCCATAGGGGCCTCCTAGTTCCTGCCAGATCACCAAATGTAGAAATCGTATTGGCAATCTTTTTAAGCTTGATGGTAACTAACTGCAGTGGGTAACGCTTCTTCTCAAAATTGAAAAGAATCATCATCATCATCTGTGTGTCTTCCTCCATTCGTCCTTGTTTTGTGCTAGTCCTCTCCAGCCTGGAAGTCCTAACTTTGATGCGTCTTCTGTTACTCCGTCTTCCATCTGAGTTTTGACCTGCCTCTTTTTCGTCCTCCCTGTACTTGGGCGTCTATAGCCTTTTCGGTACGCTGTTTTCCAGGACTCTTGCTACATGTCCTGCCCTTTGTAACCGCATAATTTTGACTCTGTGTCGGGCTCTTCGTGCTCTGTCAAGATCATATGGCCTTGACCTAAGGGGCCTCATTACCCTAAGGAGGACCTAAGGGGCCTCCAATACGTTAAAGACGGCCCTGGGAACATATGAACGAAGCTATATTGGACGTACCAATAGAAAAATATCGATTAGGATTAAAGAAAATGCAGTTATCATGGGATGGATTTTAGAAACGCAAGGACTCTTACACAGATTAGCCACGAAATGAGAGAGATAGCAACACGAGAGCATTGCCTGCACACGACAGCATTCCTTGCGACTCCCCCCAGCATGGCGAACGATTATATCCACCCTCTAAATGCAATCCCAGACACCTCACACAACCAACCTAACATCCTAGACACATAAACGGCCAACAAGACGAACAAACAAGCGAACCGAAGCACTTCACACAACGAGCATGCCCCTAAGCTAAGGTGACCACACGTCCCGATTTTGGCGGGACAGTCCCGCTTTTTGGGATGCCTGTTCCGCGTCCCGCCGATTTTTAAAAATGTCCCGCTTTTTAGAAAATATCTGCATTTCTTATTTTAAATGTTCTGTAATATAAAATATAATATTTTTCCACATATTCCCATAAAATCTTACAATTAGTTAGTTATTAGTAAAAAGTTACGTTACTAATGAAAAAGTTAAATGTTGGTTGTCTGCAAATGTGGAAACCGACAAAAAGTGGACGGAGTTTTTCCTTCATTTTAAACAGAATAATATTTTCAAAATATTTTGATAAGGAATATTATTCTCTTAAAAATGAGAATTTGTTTTAAAATGAGAGAGTTTTTTCTAGTATCAATAAAATCGAGGCAACAGAAAAAACACAGTTGAACATTAAAACTTTAAAATCTATATGCGTAAAAAATATGACCATTCATGAGAAATTTCACGACATTTTATTAAATGATCCGAATTTATTGCAGTATTCACTCGGATCAAAAATATGACCGAAAATATGAAAGAAAATCGTAATTTTTTTTATATAAAAAATTTAAATTAATTAAAAACTATAATGTTCAAATTATTGCAAGAAAAAAGTTAAGAAATTAAGTACTATGTTCTCTAATTCACTCATGACTTCTAAAATAAATAAATATAATTACAAGTACGATTTGGTTTCCTGCACTTTCGTTCGATATTTTATTATTATTTATCAGGTTATCTGGGGGCACGGCAGTGGCCCCGCCAAGTCGAGCACAACCGTACTACCTTTTCTCGAAGCGAAACACGGCACTTTTGACCTTTTTGAAGCAAGAAGTTTGAATTTTTAGATATCAAGAGACATACTATAACTAGCTATATATATAACTGGCATATGGAATACCTATGATTATACCTTATAGTTTACGAATTATCGCCTGTCAAATTTTCTTAATTTTGTAAGTTACACACTCACCGATCATCAAAACTCTAAGGTACTTCTAGCAATCTTACAAACTTTGAATTTTAGTTAGCATTTAGCGTATAACGGAAGGAAAAAAAAATCAAAAATCCCGAAATTTCATTATCCATTAATTGACATGTATATATATATATATATATATATATATACATGTCAATTAATGGATAATATATATATATATATATATATATATATATATATATATATATATATATATATATATATATATATATATATATATGCATATACATGTCTATAAATATACAAAAATGTATTTATTATTAATTATTGGTAAATATGCAGCCGGCGTAGTCTAGAGCAGTGTTTCTCAAACTTATTTGTCTCATCGCCCACCTTTGATATGCTAAAGTTAATAGCGCCCCCCAAATCTATCGTATTATATATGTTTTTTTTTTCTCTTTCTACAGTAAAAGTATTTTGAATTTTATAGGATACTGCAAATTCTTCAGTTCTATCGAAATTTTTATTGTAAAACGAAAATACTTAAACATTCACTAGAAATCTAGCAACGTTGAAAGTAAAATTAATATATCAAGAATACACGCGCTAGTGAGGACAAGCCGCAATTTCTTGACCTCTGTTAAGTTGGCAGGACCAACGAGGAAAAAAAATTCCGCGACGGCACATAATAATCCGCT
Organism: Phosphuga atrata; assembly: GCA_944588485.1. Classification (NCBI taxonomy): domain Eukaryota; kingdom Metazoa; phylum Arthropoda; class Insecta; order Coleoptera; family Silphidae; genus Phosphuga; species Phosphuga atrata. The sequence continues at coordinate 227,433 of OX155907.1, read as the reverse complement.
TTTTATCCGCAAATGATTGTAAAAAAAAATTCCCGCACTTCCCATTTCCCAGGAAAATGGGGTCCCGCTCACTTAACAGAAAGTTAGCGGGACCCACCCTAAAAATAATTATTTTGAGGAAATAAATGCACCGAAATTTTCCACGTTTTATCCGCAAACGAATGCCGCGAGAGAAAAAAATCCAATAGGCCAATTCGCTACATAAGCCGCGCAGATCTCCTGCTTTCTTAATTATTCCTATTAATCCGTTCAAAGACGCATCCGCCGCGAAATGCTAGGGCCTTTCAAAGATGCGGGCAGCATGATAGGTCCTTTCAAAGACGCAAGTTAGGTCTTTTCAAATATGAAATGTTCTTATTGGTTATCATCCTTCCACCTACGGTGGGGTGAGAGGTCAGTGTAGTTAGTGGAGGTATTGTATTCGGGTACGCATGTAATATATGCGCATGTAAACAAATTTTGACTGGTTTTAGTTAAGTTTTATACTATTTTTTTCGGCTTACTAAGCAATTTTGCAGCTATATCATTTAGTAAAGTCTTTAAATGTATTTTTCTCCTCGAATAGAAAATCATCCAATGATGTCGGAACCCATAAAAATATTGGATAGAGAGAAAGAGAGCGCCACAAAACACTATGCCGGAAAATGTACTTTTCCACCGTGGAAAAGCAGACCCTAAAAATGAATATTTTAAAGAAAAAAATCACCGAAATTATCCGATTTTTATCCACAAATAAATTCCGCGCGAAAAAAAAAATCCCGAATTTTCCCGGGGAATGAAAAGTGCGGATTTTTTTTTGCACTTGGTTTGCGAATAAAAAGCGGATAATTCCGGTGCATTTATTTCCTCAAAATAAATATTTTTAGGGTGGGTTCCGCTAACTTTCTGTTAAGTTAGCGGGACCCCATTTTCCCGGCGAATGGGAAGTGCGGGATTTTTTTTGTTACATTCGTTTGCGGATAAAAAGCGGATTATTATGTGCTGTCGTGGATTTTTTTTTCATCGTTGGTCCTTCCAACTTAACAGAGGTAATTTCTTGTAACATCATCATTCAAAATAAATTGTAAGTTTAGTTCTGAGAACCTATTTGGATTAGTAATAAATGATTTCTTAAATAATTATCAACAATAATTGTGATAGTTTTTGAAATATTTCAAATAAAAATTAACATGCGGGGATCCCTGTAGAAAGAAAAATTTGTGAAAAGAAAGTGAGGCTTTCTAATTTTTACAGAAATAAAATTATATAATTATTTTTTCAGAAACTTGAAAAGTTGGCAGATTTATATTCAAGGTAGTAGATTTGGGCAAGACATTAAAAGGTGGTAGATCTACTGAAAAGTTGGTAGAGTTAGTAACGCTGGCTGTGTGTGTGTGCGTGCGATTATCGATACTCGACCAGCAACGAATTGCAGACGAGCGTGGTCGGTTGTCTAATACTGAACACGGAACAATTTTGTTGAACGTATTTGTTTGTTTTAAATTAACAGAAATGCATTGTATAGCTCGTTATACCCACCGCCCCTATATCGCCCCCTGGCTACCTACCGCCCCCTAGCTACCTACCGCCCCCTATATCGCCCCCCTGGCCACCTATGACAAAACGACGTCATCGCCCACTGGGGGGCGATATCGCCCACTTTGAGAAACGCTGGTCTAGAGGTAAGGCTCTAGGCTACTAATTCAGCGGTCGTGGGTTCTATCCCCACACCAAGCCAAATTTATCAGGCAATTTTTCGGCCAAGGTTCACTCAGCCTTAGAAAATGAAGAGCTGGCATTAAACCTGGCGTAATAATAGGCGGCGTAGGAGCGTAGGGCCAGCCACCCTATCTCTAACATAAGCCGAGGCTAAAAAATAGCTACCCTTGCTTAGCTATCGCCCTTAAGGCATGTAAATGCTAGGAGAAAAGGGGCTATTATTATTATTATTAAATATAAAAATATTTTCAAAAAACAATAATTGAATATAAAATTGTGAAAAAATTACTATGTGAATTTCCATATTACAAGAAAATAATTATGAAACAATTACCATGTTCTCTAATTCACTCCTGACCTATAAAATAAATAAATATAATTACAAGTACGATTTGGTTTCCAACACTTTTGTGCTACGAGAAACTATGTGGGTTGCTAAAAAATACTATTCCATCAAAAACATAAAATGTAAAAAATACCAAGTCTCGTAACGCAGTTCTTTCGCTACAAAAAGTTGTGGGATCTCATGTAAGACCAAGTCAGTTATTTTAGTTAGTGTGTATGTATAGAGAAGCACCTATTCAACTACATTGTTCTAAATTGTAATCTAATCAATTACCTATCAACATTTATAGTAACCGTATCAATATTAGACACCTTTATTTCTATTATAATTATAATGACTTGGCAATTGCACGGCAACATATTCTACTAATTAAAATACTGTGTTCTTAGGTTTTCTGGTGCCTGTGATACAATGTTTTTCGTTGGTACAGGTACCCAACATACTCTCTTTTTTATTACCACCTGTTACCTAAGCAAAACAATTTTGTATTTGATCCTTCGAAATGTGTATTTACTGAAATAAACTTTATTTATTATTACTACTACTGTTTAGACTTACTTAGTAATCGAATTAGTAGATTATTCTTTTATAATTACGTTGCCGTGCAATTGCCAAGTCATTATAATTATAATCGGAATAAAGGTGTCTAATATTGATACGGTTACTATAAATGTTGATAGGTAATTGATTAGATTACAATTTATAACAAAGTAGTTGAATAGGTGCTTCTACATACACACTAACTAAAATAACTGACTTGGTCTTACGTGAGATTCCACAACTTTTTGTACTGCTACTGATTTTCTTAAAGCCCATTCCCTGTCTCTATTTTAAAGTTAGCAACCATATACGTACAAGCGCGATGCGTTCGTTGAATATTATTTTTAATAATCCTTATTTTTCATTTAATGGATAATAAAATTTCGGGATTTTTGATTTTTTCCTTCCATTATAGGCTAAAGGCTAACTAAAATTCAAAATTTGAAGTTTGTAAGATTGCTAGAAGTACCTTAGAATTTTGATGATCGGTGTCAAAATTACGAAATTTTTAAATAATCATTATTTCTCATTTAAAGGATGAAATTTTTGGATTTTTAATTTTTTCCCTACTTTATAGGCTAAAGGCTAACTAAAATTCAAAATTTGAGGTTTGTAAGATTGCTAGAAGAACCTTAGAATTTTGATGATCGGTGACAAAATTAAGAAATTTGTAATAAACATTATTTTTCATTTAATGGATAATGAAATTTTAATGGATAATGAGGATTTTTGGTTTTTCCATTTGTTATAGGCTAAAGGCTATCTAAAATTTTAAATTTGGAGTTTGTAAGATTGCTAATAGAGGTACCTTAGAATTTTGATGATCGGTGACAAAATTAAGAAACTTTTAATAATAGGGAATATGCAAGAAATTTAAATTTACTTGATTTTTGTATCCCCGATACTTTATGATCTTGACATTACACCTATACAATCATTTTCTCACTTAGTTTATATTTAATTCCAAAAATTTAAATCAAAAAGTTCAAAATATGCGAGCGAAATTCATATTTGCGAAACGCATTACCATTGGTCAAGTGATGTGACATGCACGTTGACATCAATCGGCCTTCACGATATTCACATATGTAGGTAGGGTGGACTATACACCACGATAGGGACTTTATCAAACACTTTATCTTGTGTACTTATAATAGTGTTTTTGAATTCCGCTGCTATACAATATCTATACAATGGTTTTTTAGCTTTTTCCATGATCGAAATAGCAAATTCAAACTGAAAATCCGTAACTGTCTATGCAAATATGCTAGGCAACACTGAACGAGATAAATGGGACCGTTCATCCCATTTATCGCACGTTTTGGATGACGTAGCATAACACATGACATTCAGTGCATAGCTTATTTGCATAGACAGTTGAGACAGTATATATATATATATATATATATATATATATATATATATATATATATATATATATATATATATATATATATATTGTATTAATGAAAATGTGGTCACTTTACCCTAAGCAAGACGTTTTACTCTTAATCCGCACGGACGTACCTATATATCTATAGAGAATGGCGAATGTTACTTCGCCGAAACGTCGAGAATCCGGTTCTTTCAGAACCAACCCTCAACATCAACGTGGAATCCCCGAGAAAACAACATACTGATGATTGATTGATTGATCTCGGGGATTCCACGTTGATGTAGAGGGTTAGTTCTAAAAATAATCGTATTCTGATAGATGATGACAACCATAAGCATACAACCGTTTATAACCATACGCATACAACCGCTTACAAGCATACGCACATAACCGTTTACAACCATACGCTGAAGATTGTGATTTCTATATGAACAATTTATAGATATCCTGAAAACCTACTCTATGGCCGAGCATCTCCCTGTGAGCTTTGACATCATATTTTTATTCAAAAACATCATAACTAAATTCAGCAAAAATATGTACCAGATCTGGCGGAACATTATATAATGAATACATACTTCAAGGACGATGGTCAAATATACAAACAAGTCCTAGGGGCAATAATGGGTTCACCTCTACCCTAGTAATAGCTAACATATTTCTTACATATTTTGAGGAAAAGGTAATTTCATCAGCTACACTTAAACCTACACTCTGGTTAAGATATGTAGACGACACATTTGTAATTTGGCACCACGGCAGAATTGGACAAATTTCTCATCCATCTTAACTACCAATACGAATACCAATCAAATTCACAATGCAGGTAGAAAAGCACCAACAACTCCCTTTCTTGTATATTTTGGTACAGAAGGAAGCTTCCTTAAAATTAATAAATTTAAAAGTGAAAATTGATTTAAACTAAAAAATATAAATCAAAAATTTTCATATTAGGTAAAGATTTTGACTTACCATTACACAAACCTCAAAGCTACCAACCTGGTCTCCTGTGTTTTCGTTACTTTTTTGTTCCTTTTTGACACATCCGCTGAACGATTCGGATCGTTCGGTTTCTGCAAAACGACAAAGCAGATATCGAAAACTAAGTACTAATCAGACGCGATTTTTAGATCGAATCTGTTTAGTCCTAGGAAATCTAGCTGACGATGTCTGATAGACTCTGAAATAGGATATTTAGAAACGGTAGAAATATTTACGTTTTCTAACTTGGTATGATTTTTGGAACTAATTCTTGTAGTAATTGCTGTAATCGTCTCACTTATAATGCAAAAACTATCTGAAAATGAGGCTAAATCACGGAAAACGTATTTCCTTAATTTCACCGGATATTCAACCAAAAACTAAAATTTTTTAAATAAAATTAAAATTCCACAGTTTAGTTTATCCGGAAAAAAAATTAAAAATGATTCTTATACACATTTATTATCCACCGTTTAGTTTATCCGGAAAAAAATTTAAAAATGATGTTTTTTCGAATCTTATACACAGGCTCATATGGCCGACAAGCTTTCGTCAAGTCTTTCTTTATTTTTTTCGATATTAATTTCCCAACTTTAAGGAATAAAATACTATATACAATAAACTTAGATAATATTAAAACACGACAATATTAAAACAATGTGATGTTCCCGATGTAATTATTTAAATAATTAAAGTTAATTTTTTTATTTTGAATCTTGTTTATCGATAGTAGTTCACATGACGGATGGTTTGACAACGTCGGGAGAACAGCTAACAATTGTGAGAGAAAAGAAAAAGATGGAAACATAGTTATATAGAGAGAACAAATACACTCGACTCCTTTCAATTACTTCGTTTCTCACTCTGTACTATATATTTTCAAGATACAATAAAGTCATTTAATTACCTTATTTTATTAAATAAATAAACATTAAATTTTTAAATTTGTTATGTTATTATAAATAAAAATAATGAGGTTTAACAACTATTAGGATAATTGAAAATATAGAAAAATTCAAGCACAATTTTGACTCATTAGTTATTACGCTCGAACCTCCTTAAACTGTAATTTCTACAATGTACTATTGAATCTATTGAAACATTCAATGTACTATTTATTATCCGTGTAATAAATAAGAATTAAAAAAAAAACGAGAATTGTGTGTTAAATAAACGAAATTGTTTAAACAAATCAATCAAAATCTAAAATAATCAATCTAATGCTAACAGGAATTTACTGGAATTTGCTTGGTTTCAATTTAAATCTAAAATCGAGATAAAGCTTAACGAATTTGCAGTGAACTAAATTGATGCATATTTATTCGCCTTTGATCGTGATATCAATCGCTTTTGATCGTATAATCAAAACTAAACAATTTATTTACAAATTGTTGTCAAATATATGCGTGGATATTTAAAATTTATTTAAAAAAAATATATTTTTAAATTTATTGAATTAAATTTTGATTTATTGCTTAAATAATTAATTAATAATAAAGCTATCTTAATAAATAACTATTAAAAACTCACCTGTGATTAATAATTTATCCAAATAATTCATTTTGTTTTAGTTACTGCGGCATTGAAAAATGCAGTGCGTCATTTTTCAAACCGAACCTAACCAGACCAAACCAGACCAAGCCAGAACAAACCAGACCTAACCAGACCAAACCAGACCAAGCCAGACCAAACCAGATCAATCCAGACTAAACCAGGCCAAACCAAACCAAACCAGACCCAATCATTCTAAACCAGAACAAACCAGGCCAAACCAAACCAAACCAGACCAAACCAGATCATACCAGATTAAACTAAACCAAACCAGACCCAACCTGTCCAAACTAGAACAAACCAGAACAAACCAGACCTAGCGCTTGATACAAGATCGATATTTTTCTCGTCTCCTCCGCAGAGACCGCACTCTCGCGATGTATGTGGTCTCGCTCTCGCGAGAGCGAGAGCATATGTGGTCTGGCTCTCGCGAGACACGAGATTCTCGTTTCTGATCTCGGTCATACTTTTTTTTCAATGTTTGACTCTAATACGGGCAGCCGTATTATTTTCTTGCATACATTTGAATTGCGGGCTCGGGCAAGTTACATTTCCTTATATAACAATTAAAAGAGTAGATTTCGTAATATAAAATAGATGTCGAAGACAATTTCAAATTATGTTCGTTTTTATTATGAATTTTAAATAGTCAGCAAAATAAATGGTTTATATACTTATACAGACATTTATGGTTTGTTATCGCTACATTTTCATGTGGATGGAACATGACATATTTGAAATGTACCTACTTATTATACAAATAGAAATTGTATGTAAACAGACATTTATGGTTTGTTATCGCTAAATTTTCATGTGGATGTAACAAAGCAAAATTCGAAGATAGTAATAGTCACCAAATAGAAAATCTATGTAAACAGACAATTATTGTTTCTTATCGCTAGGTACATTTTCAAGCACTAAAATGCAAAATTTTATGTGAGATATTTTTATAATTATAAACATACTTTGATATACGATTCTTTGCAAAGTTATTTTAAAGCCTTTAATTTACTTAAAATAACCGAAATTGAATCGACAGTTTATGAATTAGATAATAAGCCTAACCGTAATGTCGGTAAATAAATATTTAAAAAGAAAATTAATTTTCGAATTTATTAAATTAAACTAAGATTTATTGTTTAAATAATAAATTAATAACAAAACTATTCTCATTGTTGACACCTCTTGAGTCAACACCTTTCACTTCTTAGCTGTTCCCCTGATACTACCTAGATTCAAGCGACCGAGATCAGGCCACCGTAGTGTAATATCTCCTGCGCGGACTCCGACTCCGGTCTCAAACAAGAATGAAGAACTAATTTAATAAGAATGTATGTATGCATTGTATTTTTCATGAAAATAAATAAAAAAAGTAAACAAATGCGATTTAATTATTTTAATTAAAGTATCATTTCCAATAGCATGAGTAATATTTTTATATTAATTATGCATTAATTATTATAATAATATTTTTATATTAAAAGTACTAATAGTACCTACATCGATAATTAAACCTTCGGTCCATCTTAAAGAATGTAAAAATTAGAGGGGGATCACACTGCTTAATAATATTATTATTAAAGTGATTGCAAAAATAATCCATGAACGCAGTGGCGTAGTTAGAGTATGGCAGGCATGGCACGTGCCATGGGCGCCAACTGAAGGGGGCGCATAAAAGCACCTAACGTAAAAATATTAATGGAGTTGTAGCGGCAACGAGCCGTTCCATTTGTTTATTTCTTAGTTTACGAGGGCATTACAATAATTACCCAAATATTTTCATTTTAATTGACAATTACCGAAAATATTTTATTTGGGTCGGTAATGTAATCCTCGAGCAGATAAAGAAATATTTGTATTTTTAGTTTTACGAAGGCATTACGGTTATTACCTAAATATTTTCGGACAAATTTTCGAAAACATTTTATTAGGGTTAATGGTGTAATCCCCGGGGAAATTACCGACAAGAGGTTTTTCCCGAGAATAGGTTTAATCACTAAAGCGGCAAATAGCCGAATATGAAAAATAATCACCCCCAGATGAGGGACCAGTATACCTGGACATAACATAAATACCTGAACCCCCGAATAAACAAGACAGTCAGGCGCAACCAGTCAGCAAGTCGACTCCAGTTCAGTTCAACAGTCAGACGCAACCAACCAACGAGTCCAGTTCAGTCCAGCCAGTGTACTCAGAAACACCAGTCCAGCCAGCGGACCCAGTCAACCAGACTCAGCTAGAAGTCAAGCAAGACAGTCAGCGAGTGACACCAGTTCAACCAGACTTAGCCAGCCGCCAGTTCAACCAGACTCAGCCAGTTCAACCAGACTCAGCCAGTTCAACCATACTCAGCCAGCAGCCAGTTCAACCAGACTCAACCAGCAGTCAGTCAACCAGACTAGTCGAGTCCAGTTCAGAGAGTCCAGCTCCACTCATTGTTTTTTTGTATATATATATATATATATATATATATATATATATATATATATATATATATATATATATATATATATATCGTCCGTATAAATAAATTCCTCTGCAAACCGTGAGTGATATACTATTTCACGGCGTCTCTCACCCACATAGTTATAGTACGGGTGATGTACTATAACTATGTGGGTGAGAGACATAGTTATAGTTAAGTACATATGTAATGGAGATAAACTCGTTTTTCCCAATATGCGTATAGTATTGCTGACAATCGTGGTTTCTATTGCCAGTTGTAAAAGATCATTTAGCAAATTAAAATTAATACTTTCATATTTGAGAACCTCGATAGGCCATAGTCGGTTATGTGATTTTGATTTACTGAGCATAGAACGAGAAATGAGCGAAGATATTGACTTGTAATATGATTAAAAAAATTGCGTCAGCTAAAGTAATAAAGATTTTGTAATAAAGTGTTAATAGTTTTAATTAGTGTGCTTTTACCCAATTTTAAAGTTGTTTTCTTTAGGAAATAAAACGTAAGATACCTATCGTCCGAGAAGGGCGCAAGATAGGTGTTTTCTATAGGCGCCATTTACCCTAGGTACGCCTCTGCATGAACGTTCAATAACCAAAACTAAGACAGGAACAAGCTGGACCAAATAAAAACGTTGCGTATTATCGTTATATAACAGTTACACGCATTCAACTCATCTACTACCATAATATATTATCATAATACTACGACGTATTCGTCGACTTTGACAGAGCTTACGACACGCAACGCCAAGCAACCATATGGGACACCCTGATAGAAAGTGGCATGACGGGAAGAACTTATACGAGTAACCGAGGCTTTCTACGATAGCTCTTGCAGAGTATCACATGCCAAATTGGTCCCCAGCGGCCCAATACCAATCAAGGCCGGTGTGAAGCAGGGGTGCATCCTCTCACCCTTCTTATTCAACATTCTTCAAAAGAGCAAGAACAAAACGAGAAAAGCAAGGCATATCCTGGGGTCTAACCATCCGCTTAGAGGATTTGGACTACGCAGATGATCTGTTTCCTCGCACACACCTTTGAAGACCAAAACTATAAGCACTAGCTCTGGAGGCTGAGAAAGGAGTCTCAAAATGTTACCAAATTCACATACTTGGAGAGCATTATCAAGAACAGCCTATTTTGTCGTTTTTTCATATGCAAGTATATGAAAGTCAGCATTCCGTCAAATACGACACTATGCTGGCTGTGACGATTTCTACTGACTATTTACAGAAGCGTCTTTTGACCCAAATTGTTAACACCTGAACTGACTGTCGTGGTCGAGTCTGGACAATTTCTTGGCGTGTTTATCGGACATGTACCACCACTTTTTGGGTTTTTCTACTTCACTTAAATCATCCTCATTGTCGGGTCATGTCAGTCCATGCTATTGCATTTCTGTCACTAAGGATCGTCGGGAAAATAGGAAAATAGAATGTGTGCCGCGTCGTCTTTTTCCCCACACTCGCAGAGGGGAGAAAATTTTCCCAAATCTGTGGAGATGCGCCTTGAAGTTGCCGTGGCCTGTTGTAGCTGCATTCCATCTGTCCTGCCAGAGTTTCACGATATGTCCCTTGGAACCAGATTTCAGCGCTTGTTTAGGCAATTGTCGTATGCAATTGGCAGATCACCATTGCTTACCATTGCTTGCTGCGAGTTTTGCAAGCCAATCAGTGCCATGGGATCATATTTTTCCGTGAAACACTTGCAGCTGTGGACTATGTTTCCATCAACAGTTCAGTGGCCCCTTTCAAACTTTTCAGTGCATCGAGGCCATATCGGCTGTCACATATTATCGAGCAGGGACTATTGCTATGATTTTGAATTTGAATGTGAATGTGTTCTTGTATGATAACGTTCAGTTCGATATTGCTCAAAGTATTTGGTAAGCTTATGATGTCTTTAATTAACGTATCGTCTGCAAATTGTTGTGAGCTGTAGAGAGCTAGTTGCTTGAGGCGGATGTCTTCGAGGCTTCCGCAGCGCGGATGGTGCCGAGGCGCTGTATACCCAAGAGCTTGAGGTTTCCTTTCACGCCATTTGACTTCTGCCAGATCGAACCTCCATATAATAATGCCGGTTCTGTCGGGCCGCAATAGATTTCGGAGAGCTCTGTTCTTCCTAGACCCCATTCCTTCTTTGCAGCGATACCTAATTTTATACTCTTTACTACATGCCTGCTTTATGTGTTCCTTAAAATTCAAAAGTCTATCTATAGAGACACCTAGATACCGGAGATGCTGTTGGCATTTAATTTTTTCGTTTCCTAGAGTGAAAACGGGACTCCTTTGACTTGAGGATTTGCTGAAGAAGAGGGCTTCAGTCTTTCGGGCATTGAAACTGAGCCTAGCCAGGTGCCCACTGGCGAAGATTTTCTAGAGCACAGCTAGTGGTCTCTTTCAGACCAACAATAGTTCTGCTTTTACAAAGCAGACGAGTATCATTGGCATAAGCTATGATCTCATACTCTTCAAGAAGATTTCTTTCAAAGGGTTCCATACAAAATATTCAAAAACCTGCATTATCGAGAACAACGGAAGAACAGAAGAAGACGTCAAAGCACGGATTCTTAAGGCACAGCTCGCTTTTGGCACACTCCAAAACATCTGGATGTCACGGTATTTTATTCACAATTTGCTAGTTTCTTCATTGCCCTCTATATCAACCAAAATCAACCAAAATTATTTGTTGTCCTGGCACCAAAAATATAATCACATTATTATCTTTGCCAAGCATTTCGGATAAAAATTAATAATCAAACTCGTCTTGATTGTAGATTTTTAGATTTCGGTAGTGACTGGTACTGCGACCTTCATAGATCTATTGTCCCCACCTTCTTCCTAGAATCGTTGGTTTACTTACCCATTTATATCGCCGTCTCTAGTACTGATAGCTTTTGGAATTTCAGGATCTGGGTGGGATTCAAGGACTGCAACTCCTCTACGTTCAAGCAGTGGGCCCCAAGGTACATCTGTCTCTTGAAGCAGTGCTCCGCAGTCCAGATCAGCAGAGCAGATATATGGGGTGAGCCGCAGAATCTGCATCTATGATCCTCGTCTAAGCCTAGGGTCCTGAGGTGTTTTTCTAAGTCTGCTGTGTCGCGTCAGGGCTCCTGTCAGACTTCTAAGCTTGTTTCTGTTTGATTCAGGTAAGCTTTTGTTGTTTTGTGGTTAAAAGATCTCAGCATTACTTTGGATTGTCTTAGCCCTGGAAGTTCTGTCCAGGTTCTCATCCCTAGTTGATCTCTTATTTCCTCATCTTAACTTTTATTAATTTATATTATATTGGCAGCGAGGCTGTTCCGGTCTCTGCTCCTGATTATTTTACCTCTGCCTATTTCTTCCTTGCTGAACCTTACGATCGAATCCATGTAGTTTTTCTTTTTCTTTCATTTCGTCTTTTGGTACGTCCAGCCATCTTAGCAGCTAGGCTGATCCGGTCCGAAGTCGTCTTATATTCAAGCTAATATAGTAACAAAATCTTCAATTTTTTAGACATTTTTCTTTATTTATTTTAAACATAAAATTAAAAATGATTTAATTAATCAAACAAGAATTCGCTTCTTTCCCCTTGCTCAATATTTCATATAATCTTAGACAATTTCTGTACATTCATAAATTCCTTCTTACAATATGTATGTTTGAAAAAAAAAACAGATCTGAATGGAAAACAATGCATTACAAAAAAATAACATCTACAAACAAACAAAAATATTATTGGCAAACTCTAATCTAATCAAGACAACATAATTTATTTAATCTATTTAAAAAAGAAATTCTAGACTAGGAATTAAAACAAAAGTCGTATGTAATTTCAAACAGATCGAAAAAAGGATATAAATTGATAAGATTTTTAAGAAACAGAATTCTTGTTTAAGTAGTAATGGTTTGAAAGCTTCTTATCACTTTATATACTTTTTAGTTTTGTCTTCACAGTTATTATTACATGTAACAACATTTAGTTTGCAGAATTTTTGTTTGTTTTTTTTGGACAAGATGAAACGTATGTAAATTATATTGTTAAATATTTAATAAAATAAAAAAAAATAATAACATAATATACAAAGTGGAATGTTTTTGATTACTAAATCTAAATCTAAAATATATTTGTACGTTTTATATATATATATATATATATATATATATATATATATATATATATATATATATATATATATATATGTATATATTCAATCTGTATTGACTGTATTCTAATATGAAAAAGATATGAAATTATAATTGCGTAAATCTAGATTATAAAAATACATTTTTTTATCACAGCCAATAAGAAAGAAATTAATAAATTTTCTTTTGAATTTGATTTGTTTTTTTTACAAAATTATAAATTCTAAAAACCTAATCGTCTACTTAAATTATATATTTTCTATAATTAATAATAGAGGACGAGACAAAACAATAATGTATGATATTCTCGTTTTTATAAATTGTTTGTACAGTGTGAGTAGAGTTTGGCAAAGATTAGATTCTTCGAATCTAGGCATAAGGTAAAGATCAAGAGGCTTTGTTTTACGTATTCTAACAATCTAATTGGGAAACATTTTCTTCTTTTCGTCGTGGAAAATTCCAGTTTGCCCCTACATAGTATCACAATATAATAAAGAGTTTTAAAAAAGGGTCATAACATAAATATAACTTTATGTTATAATTGAGCTACAAATATACAAAAAAAATTAAATTAAAAAATAATATCTAATACAAAAAAAAATTTATAGAGCAAAAAATACACAATAAATCTATTTAAATAATAAAAAAAAAGTTTCTTAAATCTTAAATTAAAAAAAAAGTAAAGCAAAATGATCTTAAAAATAGGAAAAAAATAAAAAAAAGGAAAAAAAAAATATTTACAAAAAAAATTTTACAATAAAAATTACTTTACTTTTCTTGAATTGTCTTTCACAACTTCACTTATTGTCCACACTTGGGGTTAATGCACTTCAGGGTTTGGGTTTGAAAACTTATTTGGTAGGGGTAGTTCGAGAAAGAGAACAGGTACGTTAGGGTACACTTAACGTTTAGATGTAAGTCTTTTTTATTTTTTGCAGGGTGCCATCACTGGCTATGTTCAGGTCTTTGCTTGCGTCCAAATTGTCTTTCTTTGGGGGTGGCAGTGCGTTCACCACCGGCATATTCAAGTTTACTGACTTATTCGGACGCGGGGCTAAAAAATTACTTTGATTTCCACTTAACCTAAAAAAAAAGATATTAAAGATTAAAACAAAGATATAACTTAATAAAAAATCTCCGAGAAGAGTTCTCCGTTCGAAATATTTCAAATGAAATGCAATCCATAAATGGCATCCATACTTCCTCTGAATTGAAAAATTCACTTTTTACCACTCATTTTTGTGAAAATATTGGTTATATAAATCTACACTCTTCACACGACTCGAGTTTCGACTGTTGAATTTCAATTTCAAGTGGATTACAAATTGATGGGATTGAATTTATACCAAGAGTTTTGGTGGGGAGGTGTCTGTCTGTATTTGGGAACTTATCTGGAGACAATTGCATTATATTAAAACGTTGAGAAAAGATTAGGTCGGTTTGCTCGTTAAGGAGATTAACAGATAGATTGCGTGTTTGTTTGAAAATTTCTAATCACTCCAGGAGATTATTTATGGGCGTTTGTTGCAATTATTAAAAAATATTTACAAAATTTTAGATTATCTATTTCGGGGAATTTATGATTACATTCTAGACAATGTCAATCTAGACAGTGTAACCAAAATTACTTTCAATTTAATAACAGATTCAACCACCAAACATCAGGTCTAGCGATGGGATCCATGAGATTCACTGTTCGGAATGCAATAGTGTTTTTCAGAACATTTTCCTGCCTTTCCTCTTAAAAAAGACACAAGTGTTCATTTTCTAACCATTTTCTAGAATGTTATCATAAATTTCCCGAAATAGATCATTTAAAATTCTTGCATAATAGGCTATTTGACAACATTGAAAATATTTTACAAATTGTGGTCATCCTATCAGATAATAACGTAAAAAAGCATATTTCACTTAATTTTAACCTAAATTACGTATATTTTTTGCAAATTACACGAAAATAAAATATAATATTTTTTGAAATTTTTTCTGTGACGAGAACGCCACTCGAACGCACTCTCATGACGTCACACGCGAGTAAACACCGCTTATGTATCGTCTGGTTAGTCTAGTCTCGTCTGCCTTGTCTCATAGTCTCGTCTCTCTAGTCTTGTCTCGTCTGTCTAGTCTTGTCTCGTCTGTCTAGTCTCGTCTGTCTAGTTTCGTCTGTCTAGTCTCGTCTGTCTAGTCTCGTCTGTCTAGTCTCGTCTGTCTAGTCTCGTCTGTGTAGTCTCGTCTGTCTAGTTTCCTCTGTCTAGTCTCGTCTGTCTAGTCTCGTCTGTCTAGTCTCGTCTGTCTAGTCTCGTCTGTCTAGTCTCGTCTGTCTAGTCTCGTCTGTCTAGTCTCGTCTGTCTAGTCTCGTCTGTCTAGTCTCGTCTGTCTAGTCTCGTCTGTCTAGTCTCGTCTGTCTAGTCTCGTCTGTCTAGTCTCGTCTGTCTAGTCTCGTCTGTCTAGTCTCGTCTGTCTAGTCTCGTCTGTCTAGTCTCGTCTGTCTAGTCTCGTCTGTCTAGTCTCGTCTGTCTAGTCTCGTCTGTCTAGTCTCGTCTGTCTAGTCTCGTCTGTCTAGTCTCGTCTGTCTAGTCTCGTCTGTCTAGTCTCGTCTGTCTAGTCTCGTCTGTCTAGTCTCGTCTGTCTAGTCTCGTCTGTCTAGTCTCGTCTGTCTAGTCTCGTCTGTCTAGTCTCGTCTGTCTAGTCTCGTCTGTCTAGTCTCGTCTGTCTAGTCTCGTCTGTCTAGTCTCGTCTGTCTAGTCTCGTCTGTCTAGTCTCGTCTGTCTAGTCTCGTCTGTCTAGTCTCGTCTGTCTAGTCTCGTCTGTCTAGTCTCGTCTGTCTAGTTTCGACTATTTATTCTAGTCTGCCTAGTCTCGACTGTCTAGTCTCGTTTGTCTAGTCTCGTCTCTCTAGTCTCGTCTAACCCGTCTCGTCTGTCTAGTCTGGTCTCGTCTGTCTAGTCTTGTCTCGTCTGTCTAGTCTTGTCTCGTCTGTTTTGTCGAAAGAGTAGAGGGGTAAAGAGGCAATCAAATAAGATTGCGTATAAAAAAAAGCTACGTGAATACAAACAATTGATCTTAGACACAAACAAACTAAAGTGGCGACAATTCTGTACACATTCTTCAACACGAAATCCATTGGGACTTGTGTTTAGGGCGCTCAGGGGAAGAACTTCTCAACGCATTCTTTCCAGAAGACAATGAGGCGGATTCTTACTTATACGCTTGAGTCAGGGATAATGCAGAAACTGGAAGAGGTGGACCTGATGATACACCGTTCAGTATTTCCGAAATTGAACGCGTACTACACGGAATGAGACATTGAATTTGCTGCCTTTAATTCTGCACCCAATTTTTTTTAATTGCTGTACAACGAGTGCTTAAATAAACCGATTTTTCCATCTTGTTGTAAAGAACAGTTGATAAAGAACATTCCCAAACCCAATAAACTGGCTTTATCGACGAAGGATTTCAGGCCAATCAGTTTACTTCCTGTTGCTGGTGTTAGATTCCCTGCTTATCACAAGAATAGAACACTATTTCTATAAAAACAATCTGATTCACAAAAACCAATTCGGCTTCAGAAAGTGAACTGGAACTGTCCAAGCTATTTCAACAGCCGTTGGGTACATACGGGAAGCAATAAAAAACAAGAAATATTGCTCAGCACTAGATATTAGTGGGGCATTTGATAATGCATGGTGGCTGCTTGTCTTTAGCAGGCTAATTGAGAAGAGTTGTCTTGATAACCTCATCAAATTAGCCAGAAGCTAATTTGCTATTATATCAAGCTGTTATTGCTGAACCAGGAATGCAAATTGAGAAAAGCTTCACAAAGGCCGTCCGCAGGGCTTGAAATCTGGACCAGGTTTTCGGAACATTCTTTATTGAACCATTTTTGAATGACAGCTGCCCGAAGAATGTGAAATCATAGCCTATGCCGATGAGACTCTTCTGCTTTGCAGAAGCAACAGCATTGCGGGACTAAAGGAGATCATCGATCGTGCTTTGGCAAGTCTTCAACAATGCTCACCCGACTGTCGACTAAATTAGTCGACTAAATAAGCCCTATTCTTCGGCAGGTCATTTAAACAAAGAAGTCCCTTAAACACATAAAGCTTGCATGTGGTAAGGTGAAACAATTTAGTCAACGATTGTGTTTTGCTGTGAAAAGGAAATGGGATCTAGGGAGATCAGAAATAGTTGACATATATCATGGTGCGGTCGCACCAGCACTAATGTATAGAGATCCTATTTGGCACCGGTCTTGTGAGGGAAAGCTTAAGCTATTGGGAGTACAGAACCTCACTACTTCCATAGAGTCTCCAATGAGGCAGCCTGCGTGATTTCCGGTATTCTTCCAGTCCAGTCAGCTGATTTCGAACCTATCATCAATACTCTGGCATTGCTCCATCCTTCGAAGCTGTCATTGTTCAATTACCATTTAACACTTACGAATGTCCTCCAACTTCGGGTTTATTCATACGGTTCAAAATCCAACAGTGGTACAAGGGCTGCCTTTGTAGTTAACTTTGACGGGGAGGAGGTACATTATAAGCAGATTAGCCGAGAGTATTACTGCTCTATCTCCCAGGCGCAGCCTATAGTCATACAACACGCCTTGCGTTATGTGGAAGAGTAATCCAACTGCTCTTGCTCAATTTTATGCGAAAGCCGCTTCGTTCTCGACGCATTGAAGCACATGAATTCGCCCATTGAATTGTTAATGGAAAATAGCTGCTTGTATATCGAAGAGGATAAAGCTCCGATGGCTCTGTAATGAGCAGACAGGGTCGCCAAACTTGCAGCAGACATGGAAGATCTCCCCATCGCTTATAGCAGATTGCCTAGGCAAGCACTTAAGTCGAATCCCAGTCGAACACTTTGAGGAAGAACACTTGAGGAACTCTGGCAGGATAGATGGTAGACTGCTAAAACAGGATTATGGACCAAGATGTTTATCGACGTCAGTCTGTCGATGAAAATGACACTGCGGAACACGTTATCTTTTCGAGCCCAGATACCGCACAATGGAGACAAACTCTGAAGCTAGACTACAAACAAAAAGGCCTTATGTCTGTCTGGAAAGGCGACAAGGAAAGGCGATAATCCCATCGAGAAGCCTTCCTCCTATAGACCACTGTATCTTTTGGATGCTGCAGGAAAATTTTGCTATAGAGAATAAAACAAGGATTAGACTGCCTCTAATGAAAATGAAAACCTTTCGGAGAAGCAATTTGGGTTTAGGGAAGGTAAATCGAGAGTTGATGCCATAGCCAAGGTCGTCGAAGTGGCAAAAAAGCCCAAGAAGGGACACAATGGACAAAGAAGTTATGTGCAGTCATAACCCTCGATGTAAAAAATGTCTTTAATTCGGCAGCATAGCAAAATATCTTGGAGGAATTGGCAGAAAGGGTATGCCACTGTATCTACTCCCAATAATACGGAGCTATTTGAGAAATAGAAAAATCATCCTTCAAGCACAGAATGCAGCAGAAGAGCGTGATGTTAGTAGGAGTGTTACACAGGGCTCGGGGTTGAGTCCGACCCTGTGGAATATCCTGTACGACGGAGTCGTTAGACTCAAATTGCCGGAGAGAGTGGACATTGTGGGTTTTGCCGATGACCTGGCTCTAGTAGTGACAGGGAAAACCGACCGGCCCTGGATCCATACACCATTATCTAATGGTGATACAGTCCTGTGTAGGATCTGGGACCTCTTCCCACAGCCTACACTTGTACTTGGTGTCTTGATCTTCGACACAAGCGTAGGGAGCACTTACAGTTTTTAACGTGGTTGGCGAGCCACTATTCGGGGAGGTTTCGTGGCAGATTTTTACTGTGATGACTTTGCCAGCGCCATCTACAGAAGAATGGTGGCTTATTTTTACCATGTCCAGGATTTGAACCCGGGACTTGCGGCTCCGAAGTCTGACACCTTGACTACTACCGCCTCTGACAGGAAAAACAGAAAGGCGAATATTGCTCCGAGGAAATAGGGCTTTAGAACAAGTTGGTAATTGCATGGAAGGAAAGAGACTAAACCTGGCCCCAGAAAAGACAGAGGTAAAAGTGTGCTCCTAAAAGGCTTAGAAAGATTGATCCCATTCATTTTTTTGTAAAGGTGGAAAAGATTGAAAAGAAAAGATTGAAGTTGCGAAAGAGTCGATCAAATATTTGAGTGTCGAAACAACACATCACCGTAATCGTAGATAAAGCACTAGAAGCCACTGCAACACTAGGAAAAAGAATGCCCAACGCTGGTGGTCCCAAAAGTAGCAAGCGAAGGCTCCTTTGCACGGTGGTACACTCGACCATGCTCTACGCAGCTCCATGCGCTACCATGCTCTACGCATGGGCGAGTGCTATGGCGAACAAAACAACCAGACACATTGGAAAATGGTACTGAGAGTGTCTAGTGCATACCGGACAGTTTCAACGAAGTCCTTCCTTGTAATTCCTGTTATAGTATCAAAAGAGTTAATGGTACGAGAAAGAGAGGAACTCTACCGAGCGAGAACAAGCGACGATTGCTCAAAAAGTGAAAAAAGGAAAGCTACCAGGGCACGAACATCAGCCATGGCAAGAAGAGTGGCGGTTGTCGAATAAGCGGCAATGGACCGAGATATCCCTGATGTCGAGCGAAGGGTGTCATGAAAGCACGGTGAAATAAACTTCCACCTTACGCAACTGCTAAGCGGGCACGTATGCTTTAGGGACTACATGCACAACATCCGCAGGGCAAGCAATAGTCTTTGCGAGTACTGTGGTATTGCGGACAGCGCTCGGCACACCATCTTCGAATGTGATAGATGGATACGGGATAGAAGCACGTAAAAACAAAACTTCTCTCAAACTAGAGCCGACAGATCTGATCTACCAAATGATTAAGTCAGAGAACATCTGGACAACAACCACTAATATGGTCACAAACATCATGACAATGAAAGAAGAGGATGAGTGGAAAAGGAATCATGTTGAAACCAACAAGAAAGTTAACAGAGCCTGAACCCCTAATCATTAGCCGTGAAAGGGGGATGTAAGGCAGATACAATACAACGAGATCTTGACGTCATGCGTGGAGCGGTTCCAAATGCCAAGTTGATGATTTCCAAGATGCTCGGGAAGTTCAGGGGGTCATTTGGCAAGTTACCCTATGGTGCTTGCTACGTCTCGTTAAAAAGGCATGTGTGTCTAGTCTTGTCTGTCTAGTCTTATCTGTCTAGACTTCTCTGACTAGTCTTGTCTGTCTACTTTCTAGACGTTTTCAGTCTTTTGGGATTCGTTGGACCGAAACAAACAATTTGTGTGAACTACTTATAGACGTATTTGTACATTGTGGCACTACACACCTTTATATAATATGATGAAATTCATTTTAGCTGCACTGTCGTAGTAAAGTTAATATCTTGTTTACAAAGCTGTCACATACAGGTAAACGTGTATGTGACGACACACGTGTCATGTGACCTGCGCCATTACAAAAACAGTGTTTTGGCGCGATTCTGGAAATTACTTAAGGATTGATTTTTATTGTTAACACAGTGGATCTCCCGGAAATACCAATGTATTGTTATGCAATAAAGATTAATTCAAAAGTATTTTTCAAAATTAGTCACATAGTCCATAGCAACAAAGGCCTGAAGCTTAACCTCCTGGAGGCATTCGACATTTTTAATCAATTTCAGCAGCATTAGTCTCCTTAAAGAGCAAACCGACCTAATCTTTTCTCAACTTTCTTATCTAACGCTATCGTCTCAAGGCAAATCGACAACTATAGACAGACACCTCCCTTTCCTACCAAAACTCTTGGAATAAATAGACCCTTTTCATATTTGAATTTTTTGTGCGCATGCGTCAATTTCCGCCAAGATTTCGGCCACTTTTTGATGTATTACCAGTGAAAGTAACAAAATGTGCCCGAAACTTTCATGTTCCCGCCTTTTAAACAAGGCGGACGCGCATGCCCTTAACTAACCATAATTCTATTAGTCTATTTAATCTCATCAAAAATTAAAATATTATAAATGAAAATAACTTTGATTAAAGCTATATTTTTTTAATGTTTGTAAAATAGGCAAAATCTTTTACAAAAAATTAAGAAACTAATCAAACATTTAAGATTTTCTAACAATTGATGGAAAATATGTTAATAAACAATATTTATTGCTTTTCTCGAAAATCAAGAGATTTTTTAATCAATTTTGTATACGAGTTATCTCGTTGTTTAACTACGAGTTATCTGATATTTCGGATTGGCGAATATAATATTACAAATATATACCTGTCTAAATGATTATGTTGTTCAATGAATGGTGCGTCGGGGTATTGAGATGGTGGATGAAATCGCCGTGAGAAAATGTAGCCGACAACAAAACCAATAAGCAGACAAACGATCGCTGCAACAAGTACTGAAATCTGCAGTGTCTCCGCCGTGTAAATCACCAGTTTCTCCTTGACTGCACAATTGATGTTGTTACTATCAATAGAATTCTCGCAATCATCCCCCATGCTCGTTTTTATAGACGGCTCGTTGGATTCGTTCTCAACAATCGTTATCTCGTTATATATATCGCCCTGGATTATTTTCGGTGACATTTTCTTCACTTCTATAAATAGCATAACAGGGTTATTACATCACAAATAAAAATATAAGCTACTTTTCATATTACGATACTTGTATATGCATGTACTAGAAAATACAAGCTAAATCTTTAATAAATACGTTTTGGTATAAATTGTATCTGAATTTCTAAGTTTCAATTACATGATGAAATTACCTGGTGAAGTCGGAGATCTACATTTAGCCTCATCTCCTCTTAAAATATCTTGAATTAAAGCACGCTTAATAGTTGTGGAAATATCTAGGCTAACACAAGCATCAACTTTTGTGTCCCAGGCACAGTGCGGATCTTGCAGTTGAACGCAATCCCTGTAAAAGAAAAACAATCCCCATCATCAAGTCTATGATCTCATTTCGCAATTTGTATAATTGCTTGTTAGCTGATTAGTAATTTACCTGCAGGAATGCATGTTGGCGCAATGATTCAGTTTTGCTAGCCTGGCCTCATCGCGACCCACCACGATGATGTTTCCTGAGCCTGGGGCAATTTTTAATTGTTTCACCGCAGCACCATTCGGTAGTATCACGTTTTCTGATATCACTACCGCCTTCGCAGTGGAGTTTGCAGTTGGTATATTTACTACTTTTAATACCTTACCATTATCTGTAATTAAAACAATCGTAATAATAGGTTTAAAAAATTTGATAGTTTCTTCAGGCGTATTGACATCTAAATCAAAATTAAATAATGATAATTACCGGTTCCAACATAGATAACATCAAATAATTCATCATTGACAGTTTTCACTTGTGGATCAACTGTAATTGCAGTGAAACGATATTGTAAACTGACGCGTATCAAAATTGGTTTCCCAAACATTGCTGGTACTGCGTTTTCCATAAGCGGGTGTGTATTCACGAAGTTCATGTTATTAACTGGAAGAATCCTGCTATCTGGCACACACTTTCCTGGTCTAGGCTCTGGAACCTAGCAAAAAAATCGGGTTTAAAAAACTAAATACTTTTTCTTCTGCCAAAAAATGTATTACTTTGTCTTCAGGAACTGGGAGCCAGTTAGCGTTTATGCCGTCCTGGTGCTTAAAGCTTCCTTCGAAAGTGTTTAGGACGTCTTTCATGTTGTAGGCGCAAATTGCCGAACCTCCAATTGCATTGCTTGGTGTTGTCAACGTTCCATAGATTATTTGGGATGTTACCTCACTACCATATTTTCCCTCAATAATTTCACTGGTTGATTCTAAAAATAATAAAAAAATTTGATGACCTACGAGCATGGGAAACTTGTCCAAAATTTATCAAATATTTTTTGGACTTCTTGGTCATATAGTATATCATAATTGCATTAAACTTTCTACAGTGTATATGATGAACTAGAACTACAAATAGTTGCTCAAAATTAATTAAATTATGGTTCCTAGGTAGTTTTAACAAAACAAAAAATCTTATTTAATTTCACAAGACAAACAGGTTTCTTAAAACTTGGTTTTAATAATTTTTTTCCTATTTTGAGTGAAAAATAGGACTATAAGTTTAATAACAAAATTGATGACCTATAATAATAGGAAGCTTGTACAAAATTGATCTAAAACAACTTAGATTTATCAATAATATTATTTACTAATTAAATTGTTTCTTTCAAGAAAATATTTGATGACCTAGGACTACAATTAGTTGCTCAAAATTATTTAAACTATATGTTCTTTGTAGTTTTAACAATAAAATACCAATGAATCTTGATTTAATGCAATAAAAAAGTTTTGAAATGATTTTTTTGTTAATAAAATATTGAGTATAAGATGTTTGTTTTTATAAGTGTGATAATATTATTCTTACGGATTTCGTCGAAGTAGAAAGGATATTCGCCGGGAACAGAACAGTTGAGTCTTGTTTTCAAGAAAGTAGTCCATCTGTATCTAAATTGGTGTGGGCCACCTTTATCATCCTTGCAAACTCTCGCCACGCGCGAATAAATTACCTGCGGAAAAAATATTAAGTATATAAAAAAAAAACGAATAATAAGAGGACAAGTCATAAATTAGGAATACAAATGATTGTTTACAAGATAAACATACCTTTCCACAATTAATGTATTCAACTGCCGTCTCTCTATAGAAGAAGAATATGTAATCTCCATAAGGCACTGAACTTACAAAGTTGGGAGCTGGAAATAAATAAACAGATTATGTATATTTGTATATTTGATTTCATATATATCTACTTTTACTTGATATTATCCTGACATATAAACATAGCTTAAAATTAACGCTGATTTTTTCTCTTTGCGAATTTACTTTCATCATCTTTCACCAAGAACACTCTCCTTACTTACTTTTAAATATATATTCAGAATAAATTTTATTCAAATATTCAGGATAAGTTTTATTCAAAATTCAATAGATTACCAACATTTAGGGATTGGAAAACAACGTTTCTAAGATTTTTTTGCTAAACTTGAAATAGGATTAAGGCTAATTAATGATGATTAAGGCATCAGTTCCAGCTAAATTGGGGCCCTAATTAAAAGCTAATATTAACCCGAAATGAATGTTCTGAGCTTCACCAAATTGGAACCAACTGTTAGTTGTTAGTTCGAAATATGTTTTGAGTATTTTTGTACAATTTATGAGCTAATTAACATTTTCGCAACAAATTTTATTTCTGCAGATAATACGTAAATAAACAAAACAAAAAAATATAAATAATATTTACCATTATAGTTTGAGATCAGAAATTTTTACAATTTCGTTGGAATTGAAAAATTATGTTTCTATTTTTTTGTTGCTAAATTTGAATAGGACCAAAGCTAATGTCGGCGATTAATACTTTCTGATTGATAATTTCTGACTAAATAGAGACTAGAATTAAGAACTAAAACTCGAAATTAATGTTTTGCTCTTTACCAAATTGGAACCAGGAATTATTTAGCCCGAAATATAATGTTTTGATTATTTTTGTACAATTTATGAGCTAATTAACATTTTTGCAACAAATTTTATTTCTAAAGATAAAACAGTTCTGGAGAAATTAATGCAAAACATTTTCTTGAGTTCTTTTGAGTTCTTTTTGAGTGTGAAAAATGAATAGTTGCAAAGAAAATATGAATAGTATTTACCATTAAGTTGTTTAAGATCAGAAAATTCTGTACGTTGCGGATCTCTGTAAATAAGAGGATCACCACCAGAAAAATCGGCTACCGTAGCAGAATATAATTGCCCATTGCTGTAAACTGCAGTGCTATTATGGTTTGGATTATATGGACATATACCTTTCCCCTCTTGTTCCTTTTTAGCAAATCTATATTTTCCATCCTGTAAAATAATAAGCTTCAGTAATATAGGATGGCAGGAAGCCGATAATTACTTACGGTCAGCGAATAATGCCTACATAGAGGTTTATATGAATTCGTTCCACAAACGAGGAAAACATCAGGTTGTATAGATACGAAGATCCGTACGTAATTTTGACAATCATCTTCAGTTTTTCCTTTCAATAAACAGAGCTGGGAATGGGCGTCGGACGAAGCCCATTCGATCCTCGCGTCCTTACGCTCAGAGAAATCATAAACGCTTAAGTTGTACACATTGTTTCGTGCGCCTAAGAGAATCGAATGCTCATCTTGGTTTAGAATTATGAAATGATCGGGGTAAGATGAATTCCCTGTGAATTTGTAGGTTTTTAATTGGCCGATTTCGTTGACAAGTTTTGAGGATGTGTCTGGCAGCCAGGCATGGCAGGAAGTCACCGTTATAAATACAACAATCAAAATATCCAATTTTAATTCTTCGTACCTCGGGGCACCTCGTTTACATGCGTTCAACATGGCTGCTTGTTCGCGTGTTCGAAGAACACGCTTCCTCAATACCTCTCTACCTTCATTTTCACTTATAAACTAAAACAAACAAAAAAAAAACACATTAAATATACAAAAATAAACAACTTACACAAACTTCAATTATAAATAACAGATAAACCAAGATAATATGTACCATGTTTTGGCCAAAAAATTAACTCCAAACTAATTTTGCTAATTAAAATGAATTTCAAGCAATTGTTTTATAGAAATATAAACATTTTATCCATTTCGTTTCCAGTACTAAAGCAAATTAAAGTACAGAATTATTTTCAAATATCTGAAGTATAAATCAAAGAAAATATTAAATGTCAGTAATTACTTTAGGGATTCCATTCATAATCTGGTTTTAAATCAATGTATAAACTTTTCTAGTCTTTTATTTATTTTCCTTATCGTATGTTACTATTTATTAAATAAACACAATTATGCAAATTTCCTTATCTCTTATCAAGTAAAGGTGTGTGTAAATGGGATTTAAACACAATTTATTATAAATTGAAATCATCTAATGCTCCCATAATATCATAACTAAGCCTAATACCATTTTAATGTATGTTAATACACTTATAATATCCATTAATACTAACATTGAAGATGCAACGCTATTACTAAATAATCTTTCTAATATTTAAAAAAATAGTAGGAAGCTTATTTAGGGATTTTCATTAAATTTTGAGCTTTAAATATGACTAAGCTAATGCGGAGAAATATTTTTAGGTGATGTAAGTGTGTGTGTTTTTTTTTCCCGCCGGTTTTGTGTTTAACACCAAACTAATTAATTTACTTTTACTGGAAAAAAATAAATAAATTATCGCGAGTTAGGTAACAGATATATTGGACTAAGTGGATTGTAACGAGAGGAAAAAAATATTCTGAATTTTGGCTCAAGGCTACTATGAAATCGGTGAACGTAGAATTCTTTTTTGAGAAAATAAATAAAACGTTTCAAACGTTTTCTGCATTTCCATAATTACCTGAAATATTTTAATTGAAATATTTGTTTTGTGATTTTGCAAGGAAAATGTAAAGCCAAATAAGCCAATATATTGGATATATTGGCCAATATGTAATAAAATCAAAGGAATTCTTATCAATTGCATATCGATTAATGAGAACGCTTTTCCAATTTTTTATTTTTTAAGAAAATAAAAGAAAATAAGATATTAATTTATGATATTTATGTATGATGTATGATATTTTGTCCCATAACTTGATTTCCTTATATTTTTTAGATCTAATTCTATAGTTTCATTCACTATAATATTGTTTAATAATTAATCGATAGAATGGAAAATATCTTTCTTTCTTAGTTTCACGGGGGTTACAGTTCTAAACAGGACCTGGACCTGAGCCAAACCTCTATCTTCCTAGACTTTTGTTTTGGTGTCTTAGACAGAAGTATAGGGAGCTCTTACAGTTTTTTACGTGGACGTGGAGCCACTATTAGGTTAGGTTTTCGAAGCAAATTTTGACTGTGCTGACTTTGCGAGAGCTATGCAGAGAAGAACACTGGCCTATTTTTCCATATTTGTCCTCCCGGATTCGAGTTGGGGCCCTATGGCTTGGTAGTCTGACTCATTAACTAGTACGCCAACACCGCCTCAATGTGGAATATATACTAAAAAATCATGACAAAAGACGAAAATAACCAGGAAATCTCTTATATAAAAGCAATTTTTGAGTACTTCTCTAAAATATTTTCTACGGTGTCAGTAAGAAGACCGGATCTAAATTACAAAATTAGGAATTATGATTATTATTCGTTGAGGCCATATAGGACCACGTTAAGTCTTTTTTCACTTGGCAGTTTGTGTCGCTTTCTTCTGTGACCAGAATTCCCTCATTCTCTGTGAGTGGGCCAGCTTGCGCTCCGCAGTCCAGGTGGTACCTTGTCAATATCTTTTTGCGGAAGAGATTTCTATTAAAGGCGCCGTCTGGTTTTAGATGCAGTATTTTGAGGTCTTCCTTGATATTTATAAACCAGGGCATTGTGGTTTGGTTTTGAAGTAAAAAAAGTGAAAAATCTGTTTTGTCAACCTGTTTCCGTCCATTCGTTTGAGATGACCATAATACCGTGCCCGCCCCTTACGGATCGTTTCTGTAATTTTCTCTATTTCAATGTAGACTTCTTTGTTGGTTTTTATGGTGGAAGCCATTCGTGTAATTCGATACCATTATACCTCCAATGATTTTGTGCTCTTTCTTCTCTAGTTCTTCGAGGAGTCCTTTGGTAGCATTTAGAGATAGGGGTTCGGCTGCATACATAACTACTGGCTTCCGAACAGTTTCATAATGAAGGAGTTTGGTGTTTTTGGACAGGCATTTTTGTTGTAGATTCAGCGCGACGTTTCATAGGCTATTTCGAGTGTGCGTACTCGTTCCTTAAGTGCTTCTTTGTCCAGTCCAATTTTCATGATGATCTCTCCCAGGTACTTACATGTGTCCAATCGGTTGACCCTCCCGTATTTTGTCTGAAGTTTTGCTGGGGTATCTTTGATGTTGGTTATTACTTCTGTTTTCTCAAATGATATCTGAAAGCCAGTTTGTTCCGAGATTTCTTTTAGAAGGTCGATTTGCATCCTAGCCGTTTCTATGTCGTTTGACAGAATGGCCATGTCATCAGAGAATGCTAGACAGTCAACCAAAATTTCCTTGGATTTTGTTCCTATACTCATAGGGTTATACTGAGCTTCTAATAATTGTGTTCGCCAGGTCCTAATGATCTTTTCGAGAAAGTGGTTGAAAAGCATTGGAGAGAGCCCGTCAACTTGTCTGACTCCCGGTTTGACATCAAAAGAGTTCGATATACATTCTAGGAACTTTACTTTGGATTTTGTGTCATATAGGATGGCTATAATTAGTGCCAGCAGTATCAGATCAACCGCAAATTCGTTGAGAATGTTCAGCAGGACGCCGTGGTCTATTGAATCATAGGCCTATATAAAGTCAACAAAGACCTGTGGGGGCATATTTCCAAAGTTCTGCAACTACAGACTTTTCTCCTGGTGCCTTATTGTTTTTGAGTCGAGCAATGTGACGCTTTCTTCTGTGTCCAGAATTCCCTCATTCTCCGTAAGTAGGCCAGCTTGCGCTCCGTTTGATTTCATCTTTGGGAATTATAAATTTCATATTTGGGAATTAGGATTAGGAATTATAATTAAACATTTTTCTTAAATCCAGTCACATCTCAGGAAATCATCGATATAATAAACCAAGTTGATAAAACCATCTCCGAGCTTAGACGAAATTGATGGTAGGGTATTAAAAAGCGTAGGTCACCTGATAGCTGCACCTCTTTGCAGTCTTAATAATGAATATTTTACTTCCGGATGTTTCTCTACAAATTTGAAAGTATCAAACATGATATTTGATCCCAAAATAGAAAGTAAACGTGCATCCCGATTTACAAAAATAAAATGTCACAGCAGGATCCTCTTAACGATAGACTAATTCAAAGTCAATTTTAAAAAAAAAATTGAGTCAGCATTTCTGACTACTTTCCGTTATCAAGTTTCTTGTAAAGTAGCAACATACTGGCAAACAGTCAATACGGCTTTAGAGAAAATAGGTCATCTGAAACTGCTCTGTTAGAGAGTGTTAATTTTATAATTACTTCTCTAAATTGTAACCAAACAAAGCATTTGACTCTATTGATCACGAGCTCCTTTATCAAAAAGTTGAAAGTATCGGAGTTGGTTAGGAGTTAGGGTTATAGAAAACAAACACTGATCGTAAACGGTTCTATATTGTCAAGTAAAGTAATGAAGTGTGGGGTACCTCAAGGCAATATATTGGGAGCAACTCTAATTTTGACTTTTGATAATGATCTGATGCAAACAAATTATGTTCAAAGCAAATATACGCTTTTGCACGCTATTTTGAAAATAGCTATTTAAAGTCAGTTAATTCACGATTTAATTGAAAATAGCAATTTAAAATCTGCAACGTTAAGACGATGGTGTATACAAATTAGGCTTCAAATATTGGCAAAACATGCTTCATGTGATGTTGATAGACATAAGATAGTTTACTTCTAAAACTTCATCAAAAATCAATCAAAAAGGCCGAATCTATCTAATTTCTAGGCGTAACACTTGGATCATAAACTAAAATGAGACGATCATATTGAACTAACATGTTCGACATTAAGAACTCTGTCTTATTTGATTTGAAACCTCAAAACGTTGATGAGAATGTATACCAGTTGATATTCTGCTTATGTTTTACTAAGCCATCGTTCAGTCTTATGTCACGTTATTGTCATACGGTCTATTATTTTGGGGATCAGTAGCAAATTGGTGCGGCATTTAAAATGCAACAAAAGATATTACGAGAGACATTCAATTCAATCCTGTCGCTCTTTGTTCATCAAGCACAACATTTTAACGCTATACTCTTTATATATATATATATATATTTCGATTAGTCACACTTATAAAGCAACGCTATTCCGATTTACTTAAATATTATGAACTACATAGGTACGACTTAAAAAGCGCAACATAAATAAACTCACGAGTGCCATTTTCAGATTAGAAAGCGGTAAAGGAAACCCCTTGAATATTGGTATAATATGTCATAAGATCTCCGAAAGTAAAGGGTCTTCTAATATGGACTTCCGAACTTTGAAAGTTGGTAGCGGTCATAACGTTGAAGCTACAACTGTCAAATCGGCCGTCAATTATTCAGTCTGTTTTGCCAAATCACCTTTGACGGATATAGCATTCAATAACATTTGCAAATTATAAAATTGTTTTATAAAAATGGGTGATCTGTTCGGGTAACGTTCCGTGCGCTGCGCACATTTTACGGTCTGCTTAAAATGTGCGCGGAGGACTATTCACAGTGTGTTGGATAAATTTGAGTCCACTGGTTCAGTAAACAATAAACCAACATCAGTACCATGACGAAACGCAAGATCTGCCGAAAAAATCGCTGCTATTCGTGATAGTGTGCAGGAGAATCTGAGGCAGTCGATTTCGCGTCGCTCACAAGAACTCAGCCTTTCGTAGATAAAATCTTGGTGAATTTAGCGACGTAACTTGGACCTTGCACCCGTGCAAAATTTAAGTGGCCCAGGAGCTGAAGATAAACGACGATGGACAACGACGTGTTTTCGCTGAAAGGGCCCTGGAGCAGTTGGAAACTGACACTAATTTTCATCAAAAAATCATCTTCAGCGACGAGGCCCTTTTCTGGATGAATGGCAGTGGCGGTTCGCCCATAAGGGCTGCAGTGCTGCAGCCCTCCCGCCAAAATGAAAACATTGTTTTAATTATTATAAAGTATTCCATTAGTATACAATTATTTTACAAAAACATATTTTTCAGTTCGTAGCATATTTATTTTTTGAATTGTAGGTAATAAATACCTCGATAGGCGCTCTGTATGTGTCTATTGTGTAATTTAGTGCGGTTGTATATTCATATCTCGGGCTGCACTCAGTGCAGACCGAGTCTCGCCGCGTTAGTGTATTGAGCTGGTTACCCCCACCCGCGATATACGTTTTTGCAATATGTATATCGTGGGCTGCAAACATTGCAGTCCGCACTCTGTATTTTAGGCATTTTATGAGCTTGTTTCTAAGAATTCGAGTTTCGGCAACAAGTGGACAATTAATTGGTGGACAATTTAAAACAAAGTATTAATAAATAAGTAGTTCTTAAGTATACACTTGGAAAGTAAGATAGTTATTTTTGAATTTAATTATTGAATTTAATTTTAATTACAGTTTTATATAAATGAACGAAGCAAAAAATTCAGTTATGCATTTGCAAAAGATCAACTTTGCACGACTGGAATTTCAAGAAAAAATTTAAATTAAATCATTAGGACGGTTAACTCCAGATTTAAATATTTGTCCAGTGTCACAAAGTCGTTCAAATAATTATGACCGAAAATTTTATTTCAACATTTATATGAAGCATAATTGGTTAAAAGGTTGTCACTGAATTAAAAAATTCAATATGTTTCTGTATATGTCAATGAAAATGCGGGTTTTTCAACTCGTAGAAATACTTTTTATTATAATTTTTTCCAGCCCTATCACAAACATCATCCACGAGCCGCCACTGATGAATGGGTACAGCAATAAACAAAATTGTCCAATTTGGGACGATACCAATCCACATGAGATCCGAGAGCGTCCAATGCATCCAGAAAAAGTCACTGTTTAGTGTGGATTTTGGGCTGGCGGCGTTATCGGTCCATATTTTTTTAATAACATCACCGTCAACGACTAGAGCTATAGGTCGATGATTACCTACTTCTTTTGGCTTGAATTGGATAATATGAACACCAACGACATGTGGCTTCAACAGGACCGCGCTACGTGCCACACAACTCTTGCCATATTGGACATTCTCAACGAGCGATTTGGCATGGTCATCTCACGTGGTGGTGATGTGAACTGGCCACTGAGATCGTGCGATTTGACCCCCGTTAGATCTTTGTTGTCCGGTTTTCTTAAGTTGCATTTCTTAGCGAATAAGCCACAAACCACAGCGGCCCTCAAAGCCAACATAATTCATGCCATTGCTCAAATTCAGCCTGATTTATGCCAGCGAAGCCGCAGCGGACATTTGCAGGATGTTATATTCCAAACATAATGGCATCCATAGGTCTTTCAAGCAAATAAAATATGTCTATGATATCTCACACACAATTTATTTTATTTAAATTTAAAGATAGCAAGCGCTTAATGAAAGACCCTATATTACTAATACAAATTCATCGTCAGAAAGGGAGTTTTATAAGAAAGCTCGTGAATTCTTGATAGCCTGTGCCTTTTATAACATGGAAGAATTCATGAACTATTCTTTAACTGTGACATAGCTAGTTTGTTATATTTCTAGATTTCTTTTGCCTATTGAATGTAACTTTTGGTTATTTTTTTTTTCACGATGGTCTATTTTATGAAAACTGTACACGGTACCAAATAAATATTTTTCTAATTAGAGTCTATAATGAAGTCATTAAAGACTCATATAGGTTCGTTAATGGATCGCCGATTGCGATATAATTTTCTCAATATGTATCAGCGATTTTTTATAGAAAAAATAGACGCGTGCTGAAAAACCGCGCTTATTGAACTTGTTCTATAATAAACTGTATTATAATTATTAATATCATGAATGTTTTTTTTTCCATACACGCTCAAAAAAGTTCACTTTCATTTCCAAGAGGAAGGTTTATTTTATTTTTCGCTTTTTCTAATTCCGTTTTAGTTTTCTTAGGGTTAGCCTAGGCCAGTTTTTTCAAGCGGGTATCGCATCTTGGGGTCCCACGGTGCCACGATTGGGGTGCCGCAAAGTTTTAGACATTTTCTTCGAAATTTACTTAAGTAGTTCAAGATAACTCATTGTGAGTTATTTTTCAGCTTTTCGTCAGCTTTTTATTCGTCAATTGTCAATTTTTAAATTTTTTGTTCCCACCCCAGCGTTGCGCGTGGTATTAATCTTCGCAAAAAAAACAGCTGGCATATTAACAACCCCCATTATTGAGATTCTTGATCCGCTGTTGGTTAAGGGTGCCTCAATTTTTCATTTATCAGTCCGGGTCGCACAAATTTTCTAGTCAGAGGTACCATTTAATGATAAAGGTTGAAAAACACTTTCTTAGGTTAAAGAACGGCATTTTAAAACAAGAATTTAAACACACTGCTAATTTATATTTTGCGAAAAATAAGCAAAAAATCTTTAAATATGCAAAAGTGAACGTTTTTGTTGAGTAAATTTTATATTACATGACAAATTTCGATAAACCTTGAAATTAGGAAATGTCAATGATCCATAAATCAAGTATTAAAATGTACAAAAGCTACATTTCTTCTCGATTTTATAGGAAAACGATTATAATCAAAGTTTTAACAAGAAACGTGATTAATTTTTGCATAATTAATTTATTTTTAACGTAAATTCATCAGATAGCTATATGTAGCATCAGATAGACATGTCTCGATAAATCTAATTATTTGTATTTATAAAATATTTCAAATTTTATTTTATTCCTAAAAACATACCGTTTTTAACAGTAAAATCATTTTTGC
Organism: Phosphuga atrata; assembly: GCA_944588485.1. Classification (NCBI taxonomy): domain Eukaryota; kingdom Metazoa; phylum Arthropoda; class Insecta; order Coleoptera; family Silphidae; genus Phosphuga; species Phosphuga atrata. Next base: position 193,862 of record OX155907.1, on the reverse strand, counting down.
TCATTTTTACTCTTTTAACAATCCCATGAATTATTTTTGACAAAATTCAATTAATATCATACGAAAATCATCTATAAATCCATTATATCCCGATAAAATCACATAAATATTTAAATCCAAAACATGAAACTTTTTCATGCGTTTCCAATTTGTGGGTCAAATAACAAAATATCGAAACAAAAAACCGACTCTAACATTTACATTCAGCATAATTTAGAAAAAATCTTCAAACACCAAACAATAATAATGACTTTTGAACTCTTTAATTATAGGTTACAAGAGAGAAAGTTTTTCTATCGATTATCATGTGGGTACACAGAAAAGGTTTAGCAATAAACGATTTTTTTATAATACAAATATAAACTTTAGTAATAATAGTATTTGTTTATTTAGTCTTAACTAGAGTGGAAAATAGAGCAGACATAATAGATTCGTAATTACACGTTGCGTAAAATGTATTGGGGTTCTTGCTCAAACCGAAATTGATCAAATGATTTGCTTCCGTTGGGAATTCGAATGCAATTTAATAATTACCTTGTTTCGGATTCAATTTCGTTCTTGAATTGTTTCAATTCTCTGTATAGTTTTTGGATTGGACCACTTTTACTTAATCTTATTATATAAAACAGGTTCTTGTTTTAAAATAATTGCAAGCAAATGGTTATTTTTTGTTGGAAAAGCAAGTGGATTTCTTGCAATTGGTTTATTGTTATTTTCTTGAAATATTTAAATACGTTTCAGTTTTTTTAATTGGTAGAGCTTTGGTTAACTTTAAAATATTTTTTAGGAGTATTTTTTTTAGGTTTAAGAAAACTAGCAAGTTTTTTAAATAATATTTTAATAGTATATTACGTTACGAGTAAGATGCATATTACAAACGAGCGGAACAGTAAGTACGTAATTGCCTTACAACTCGAGTTATGTACTATACTTTATCTACGACCACACTAATTTGTTTCTGTTTAATAAGAAAAATATGTTTGATGTAACAAATTTATTTCTTATTAGGTTATGTTTATTTAATTATCATTATTTAACATTATAATAAACACACAGTTGTATTTTCATATATAACTGTTACTCGACATTATTTAACTTGAAAGAAATGACAAGAAATATATTCTTAATGGTTACATACCTTATTATTTAGTACTTATGTGGGTTAAGTTGGAATATGAGTGCTCGTAGATGTAGGCAACCCAATGAACGCAATGTCAATTTCCGTTAGTTTGAATTGTGGCACGGGGGGCGCTGAACGAATGAGCACGTAATAGCAGCTCTTAACCAATCAACGAATCGTAAACCAAACGCATATGTGTGTTATCAATCATAACTTATCATTAATCGCGCACTGTTACATACGTGTGTGTTATGATGTATTTACATAGTCCACGAACTGTACAATAATGGGCATTTAATTAATACATAAGTAGTTTATGATACAAGTGTGTGCACAAAAGCCTATCACACACGTGTATCATACATTATTTTATCTGCGAAGCATATTCAAATGAATATGCTTTTGAATCTACAAAAAAATAATGATTTCTTACCGATAACATTGAAAAGTGGTAATTTTGACAGACAAAATACATTAAATCACTGACACAATAAGGTCAGAACGTTCAGCGCCTCCGTGGCAAAAACCTATCTTAACTAGTAAAAACGCACAGTGACGGGAACACTATTTGGTCATTGTAGATGTAATCTAAGTCAACCTAGATTTAATCTAGATTATGTTATGGTTAGATTAAGTTATAAAGGGAATAGGATGGTTGTGACTGTTCTACGTGGTAATTCATACTTACATTGCATTGAAACATTCACTATGTTTTTACCACATTTATAATATGTAAAAATGTTATATAACTTATTATTCACAGTTATATAAATTTCTACACATATCACGACTCGAGTTTCGACTGTTAATGACTTGAAAATGACCTTTAAAAGTCGAAACTCGAGTCGTGATATGTGTAGAAATTTATATAACTGTCAATAATAAGTTTTATAACATTTTTACATATTATAAGTGTGGTAAAAACATAGTGAATTTTTCAATTCAATGTAGGTTATAAAGGGTATTCCAATAGGGACTCCGAACTTTGACAGTTGGTAGGGGGCATAATGTTGAAGATAGACCTGTCTAATTGGCTGTCATTTATTCAGTCTGTTTTGCCAAATCGTCATTTCGGATATTCGGATATAGCGTTCAACAACACGTGCAAATGATAAAATTGTTTTATGAAAATGGGTGTTCTGTTCGGGCAACGTTCCACGCGCTGCGTCCATTTTACGCTCGCCATAATCGTCCTAACGAGAGGACTATTCGTACTGTGGTGGATAAATTAGACTCCAATGGCTCAGTAAACAATAAACCAACACCAGTACGTTGACGAAACGCAAGACCTGCCGAAAACATCGCCGCTGTTCGTGAGAGTGTGCACGAAAATCCGAGGCAGTCAATTTCGCCTTGCTCACAAGGACTCTGCCTTTCGCAGGAGCTGAAGGGAAACGACCATATACAACGACGTGTCTTCGCTGAATGGGCCCTGGAGTAGTTGGAAATTGACCATAATTTTCTTCAGCGCTGAGTCTCATTTCTGTATTAATGGATACGTCAATAAACAATATTGTTGTACTACATCAACATGAGATCCAAGAGAGTCCAATGCATCCCGAAAAAATCACTGTTTGGTGTGGATTTTGGGCTAGCAGCATCATCGGTCCATATTTCTTCGAGAACCACGTTGGACAGGCCATCACGGTCAATGGCGAGCGCTATAGGTCGATGATTACCAACTTCTTTTGGCCTGAATTGAATAATATGGACACCGACGACATGTGGTTTCAACAGGACGGAGCTACGTGGCACACAGCTCTTGCCACTTTGGACATTCTGCAAGAGCAATTTGAGGGCATGGTCATCTCACGTGGAGGGGATGTGAACTGGCCACCGAGATCGTGCGATTTGACCCTGTTAAGATTTTTTCTTGTATGCGAATAAGCCACAAACAAGAGAAGCCCTAAAAGCCAACATAACTCATGCCATCGGTCAAATCCAGCCTGATTTATGCGCCGAATAGGAACAGAAAATTGGCCATTTCGGATACGCGCCATCCAGCGAAGCCGCGGCGGACATTTGCAGGATGTTACATAATGGCATCGATAGGTCTTTCAAATAAAAAAAAGTTTCGATTATATCTCACACACAGTTTGTTTCATTTAAATTTAAAGATAGGAGCGCTTAATGAAAGACCCTATATTAGAGCCAGAAAAATCCTTAAAGACTTCTTGATTCAAAATAAGAAAAATTAATTCAATTTTAATATACGTCAGAAAATTTATTTTCACTACGTCTGTGTTTTACGTTTATTGGCGCGAGTTATTGCCATGGTAACAACAAACAGAAATCGTTTAATAATGAAACTCCATTTTATTTACATTGGACTTTCACGCACGATTTGGATACTTTGACAAATGATTATAATAATGGCATCCTTCACATACAATAATTTACTTATTAATGTGTTCATTTTGGTGTGTGAGTAGATAAAATTATATTTAATATGGACTACATTTAATATAGAATACTTAATTTAACTAAATCCTAAGATTGTCTGAAGTATTCAAATAATGCATTAATCCAGTTCTGAGCTAGGTTTAAAGTTTCAAGTCTCTACCTCATCGTGAAGTTAGTTTAAAATCGATTGTCAAATTATTAACAAATTATTGTTTTTTTTTAATTAATATAAAATTTTCAAATTACTTAGAATTGTTTATGTTTAGTTGCAAAATTTCAAGGTTTTCTAGTATATTAACACTTTAAAGCAAAACAATAAAAAGATTTGTCTAAACTAACAATAAATATCAATGTTACAATCTAAACTAAACGAATTTAAAGAAATTTTAGATTAAGAATTGAAGAAAATAGAGGCTCTTAAAATACGAGTTCTTAGAATATCAAAAATTTAGTGAAAAAAAGTCTGAAATAACGTCTTAAAAAAAACGGGATTTACATTTTGTTTTGTAACAGAACTTTCAATCAAAATTGAAGCAAAAATTTAAACAATTTACAAAAATTGAACAGATTTATTTTCTATCTAGAAACCTAATCAGAACTTTTCGAAAGCAAAATTTACGACGAGAAACCTTCAATATAGTTCAATACCTGCTTTGTCTCTCAGGTAGTAATAAAGCGAGAACGCGACAAAAATATAGACAGAGACGAGAAAAAACTAGTTTTCGACTTCACCGAACTTGGTTAATCCGGAAACAGCAACATTTTCGTCAACGCCTCATTATTACCACCTAAACACATAAAACCTCGTTTATACGATAACTTAAAAAAGATTAAATCAATAATCAATTTAATTTGTTTAAACAAATTTTAACTAGCATATTATAATATGTCTTTTCCAAAAAGTTAGTAATGAAGTTAATTGAGCTACATAAGCAACGAAGTTTTGGTATTTAATATGTTCCATCCATTTAATGCTAAATTTGGCCCACTTGGGCTAGTTTACGCTAAGCTTTAAGTCTGTTTGTCTGTGATATAAATAATTTTTAAGAATGAACATCTAAAAATATCAAAAATTGGCACCGAATTTTCTCAATCCGCATATCAAAATAAAACCGACATTCATCTATTTTTAAACCAAATATAGCAAAATTAACAACAGCCAGTGAATTAGTGATTCCGAATATTTTATTGATTTTTATAACTACGTTGTATTCCGGGCAACAAAACGGCTTGGTAGTCTAGACAATGAATATCTAAAAATACATTTACAATTGCAGCCGCTGCTTGGATTGGAGGAAGTTCATTATATTTATAAAGCCAACTCTTTCACTTCCCTTTATTTATTGTATCATTATATATAATATAAAAATCTCGAACAGGCAATACTAGTCACACAAACACCCCACTTTCAACCGACAGTATAAATAATAATCGTTAACTCCATATAATTATAATAAAAAAAACTGAAAATTATTTCACTGATTTATACTTGATTATTACGATTAACTAGATTTAGAAGATTTAGTTGGTTTAGTTTTGTTTATTTGTGTCTCTTTCAACTCTAATATAATAACCAATTTGTATTTAGTCCGTTGTTGAAAAAAATAAATTTAAAAAAATGATAAACAGTGTTATGAAATAGGCAAGACAAATTGAAGAACCAGACAAAAGTATTTTATGAAATTTGCAAGGGGATTTTAAGCAACATAGAAGAAGACAACTAACTCATGTAAGGTAAATTTATAAGAAAATTTTAAGAATTAGGTAATAGTATATTAAAGAACAAGTTCAATAAGCGCGGTTTTGCAGCATGCGTTCATGTTTAGAAAACGACGAGCGTAGCGAGGAGCGATCCTCAAAAATTCCTATTTGTGAAACATATAGATTGATAGTTTTCTGAATCGAAATGAATCATAAGCAATGATTCATGTTGAATGTCCATTTAATCAATACTATGTAGATAAAGCAATTTTCGTTGATTTTGAAATTTATTGTTGCCTATTCATCCAATTCTGTCCGATATTGAAAATAATTCATATATAAAATTCTTATTTTTTTTTAGCAGATGCCTAACATTTTTTATTAAAATCTTAATAATTATTTGTCCAAATAATTTCACAGATTTGTCTAGAAACTGATTTTTTTGAAATAATCATTTAACGTTGATGAAATGTTTTTGTTTGTATGGGAAACATAGCTTTGCATAATAAAAATAATATCTTTAATCAAATTCTGAAACGTTTACGTTTACGGTTTCTATGCAATCAGAAATCATTGACATTTTACGTTTCCAAGGTTTTTCAAAAAAATTTGCCTTGCAAATCGTGAAATTGTTAAACGTTAATGTTTCCACATACTTTAATGACAACAAACATATTCTGATATCTATAAACAAATAAACAATAAAAATAAAATGATGTTATTGTTTAAATAGGTTAGATAATTTTTTGAAAAAGGCAAGATCATTCTAAGCAAAAATAAGGTAATTTTGTAAAATAATTAATTTAATTTTAACAAACAACACAGACAATTGTTAATGAAATGTGCGAGAAATTTTTTTGAAATATGTTAAACAGAAGTATGCAAGGAAATTTTTAGGAAATGTTTAGATAATTATATAAAATAAATAAGACAATTTAAATAGATAATGTTGAATAATATATTTTAGAAAAATCTAGACAATTTCAGTCTAGAAAATTTTTCTAGAAATATACAAAACAATTTCAAGAAGTAGGATTGATAATTTTGAGAAATATACAAGACAGTTTTTATAAGGTAATTTCAAGAAATTGTTCAGATAATTTCATGAAATAAATAAGACAATCTTGAATAATAGACAATTTTATGAAAAATGCAAGACAATATCATGAAATAATCAAGAAAATTTCAAGAAATAGGATTTCAAGAAGTGTTTCTTCTAAGAAGAGTTTTTAAGAAATAGGCAGACATTCTTTAGAAACAATTTCAAGAAATAAGCAAGTTGGTAAGATAATTTCATGAAATTGACAAGACAATATTCAGTTTCAAAAAAGATAGGAAAAATCAAGAAGATAATTTTATCAACTACTAAGACAATTTCATGAAATACGCGAAACAATTTTAAGAAATTTGCTAAATTTAAATGTAGTTCAAAAGGCCTCATGAGAAGCCACCCCGGATGCAAGTACTACCCCCACGAGCATAATATACGCCGATGAAAAAAGGAGAACAAGGAGTCAGTGGCAGATGAGCAGAAGTCCGGCCGATAAAATACGACTAAATAGGTTACCCCAACAATTAAAGAAACTAATCATCGATTACAATAACAACAATGTAGAACGATATCTAGTAATCCTAACAAATACTATTGCTACGGATTACTCACATTGGAAGGTAACTCAAAGAATTAACCATCCACAAAACCATATACCACTTATCAGAATAGTCGGCAGGGAAAAAGAAATGTGACGCCGAAAAAGCCGAAATATTTGCAGAACACATCGAGCAGGTATTTACTACATTCCCGGGTCAACAACACGATGCAGATATCCAAGTCTTCCTAGAAAGTCCCCTCCCTCTGGACCTACCCGTCAGGCATATATCACCTGTGAAAGTAGATTGTAGATTTGGTGGTGGCGACTTGTAATGCGACCTTTATAGATCTACTGTACCCCACCCTCTTTCTCTAAGCGTTGGTATACTTACCCATTTAGAGCGCCTCCTCTAGTCCTGATTCCTTTAGGAATTTCAGGATCTGGGTGAGATTCAAGGACTGCAACTCCTCTGTGTTCAAGCAGTGGGCCCGAAGGTACGTCTGTCTCTTGCGTAGCAGTGCTCCGCAGTCTTTGAGCAAATGCAGGTTTACCTTCCAGTTTTTCATCCATTTTTCTCTTATTTCTTCATTTAAAGTTTTGTGGATGGTGTTCACACTCATGCCGCAAAAGGTTTCCGAACCTATAAAGGGATTACTGAATCCCTTGTTTGCTATGTGATCGGCCTGTTCGTTTCCGTCTATACTAGTGTGTCCTGGTACCCAGTATAGCGTTACTTTACGTTCTTTGCCAAACTTGTTTAGCTTTCCCACACAGTCCCAAACCAGTTTGGATCTGATGAGCTGACCGTATGAGCTAATGGCATTGATGGCTACCTTCCTTTGTCTTCGAACCATCTGTATACCACTTATGGTGGTACCAAGAGATCAATAAGAACAAATCTCCTGGATACGACTTGATCACAGGCATCATCCTCAAAAAGCTACCAAAGAATAGCTAATAGGGCATAGTATTCCTGACCAATGGAAAGTCGCGCAAATCACAATGATCCAGAAACCTTGCAAACCACCAAATGATATCATATCGTATCGCCCTATAAGCCTCTTATCCATAACATACAAGCTAATTGAAAATCCACTGCTTAGCAGAATGATCGACAAGCTCCGCATTGTCCCAGAACATCAATACGGATGCAAGCATTCCAAGATAGAGCAAGTCAATCAGGTCTTTAACACGCTGGAACGAAAAGAATACTGCTCTGCAACATTCGACGACATAGAACAGACCTTCGATAAGATTCTTCGATTCAGAAGTGTGGCACCCAGGTGTACTCTATAAAATTAAAAGGCTCCTACGCTAGTACTAGGGTTTTTCGGGTCCGAGTACCCAGACCCGGACTCGACGAGTCCAAGGGTAAATACCCGGTACCCGATACCCGATCTAAGAATTGATGAGTCTCGGGTCTTGAATGTTTCGCATTCTCTGGTACACCGCGTCTTAAAGAGGATCGACGATTTAGCATTACACTTGATGAATGGACTAGTATGGAAATTCGAACATATCTAAATATCAATTTGTATGAAATTGACTCATCATCATCATCAATGGCGCTACAGCCCGAGTCGGGCCTTGGCCTCCTGAATGCTCCGTCTCCAGTTTTCTCGGTCCAATGACCGCGTCCTCCACGTTGCAAATTTCAGAAGCGATCTGCTGTCTTCGTCAATGGAATCCTCCCAGCGTTTTCTTGGTTTTCCGACTGGTCTTTTTCCTTCCGCTTTTCCTTTTTGTACTCGCTTGGGTATTCTTCCGTCTTCCATTCGCTGTACATGACCAGCCCACTGTAGCTTTCGGAGTTTGATGAGAGTGGAGACTTCTGGGTCCTCAAAAATAGCATACAATTCCTTATTGTACCGAATTCGCCATGCGCCTTGTTCTCTCACCGGTCCGAGGATTCGTCGCAATACCTTTCTTTCAAAAGCATTGACCATTTTTTCTGATGCCTGTATAAAGGTCCACGTTTCACTGCCATAGCAGAGTACAGGTCTTATTATTGTTTTGTAGATTCGCAGCTTCGTTTTTCTGTGCACGTCTTTACATTTGATTATAGGATTATGAAATTGACTCTGAAGTGTATAATCTGGGTTTAATGAGAATTTTTAACTCATGTACTGCTATACAATTAGTCGAAAAAGTAGAACAACACTTAAACACATTTAATATAAAATTTAAAAAACATCCTCTTTCTTCTAGTCTTCTAGTCTTTATAATTTCTGTTTGAATCACACTATACACTTATCTGTTTGTGATGTAGTATATAAAAAGAAAAATATTACCGGCTTGCAAGATGAAGATGACCATGGTCTAGATGGTATTGATGACGATCATGATGAAAATTATTCTGACGAGAGCGTCTATGATGTCGAAGAATACGTTGAATTAACTTTAGACAATTTAGAAGGGAATTCATCCATTTGCCTTCCGCTCTTAGCCTCTTGTGGAGTTTTGTTTTATTTACCATAACATTCTCCAAATCCCTTGTTTATCTAAGTCCCACTTAACTTAATCGGCAAGTTCAAACAGTATCGATTGCTTTAACATATGCGTGAACATGAAAAATCCTTTTGTGTTTTTGTTTAAATTGCGACAGATTAGACCCGGACCAGAAAAGTCGGACTCGGACTCGACTCGGACTCGCCGAGTCTAAAAAGACCGGGTATTCCCAAACCCTACCAAGTAATACATGCTTTTGAAATCTTACCTAAGCAACCGTCAATTCCAAATACGGTGTGGCATTAAGCTATCACCTCTCTGCCCGATACGGGCAGAAGTGCCCCAAGGAAGGTCCCGTTTTGGGACCAATCGTCTACACACATGCCTAGATACTTTACTTCTTCGACTTTCGGGGGTGGTGCGTTGTTGAGTGATACCGTTGGCAGTCGCACCAAGTAGACTTGGCACCAAGTAGACTTAAATAAATGTTACATACAGCAACAGCTTGTAGTTCCATGTAATATAGTGAAAGAAAAATACAGTATAATCTTGATACTCCGACACATATGGGACCAGACAACCGCCGGATTATCGAAAAAATATATATCCAGAATATCAGGATTAAAGCATTAACAATTTTACATATTTTATGTACAATTGTATTTCAGAAAGAATAAAATATGTATCTACATAGGTACACACTTACAACAGATAGAAAGACAATTGTAGAGTGAGATTAGCTTGGTCAGAATCGTAAATCAGCTTTTTAGAGTTAAAAGCAAGGTGTGTTGGCCAGACCTTTTTCCAAGAACACTGGATGTTGTTGTTTTTGACTTTATTTCTTCTGTGCGCGAGGTTTATATCCAGCGCGGGGCAACAGAGAGAAGAGGCAGAGATTAACTAACCCCGTTGGATTATCAAGATTATACTGTATGTTATAAAAAGTCCGACATTTACCAACGGAAATTTTAGAAAAATGCAACATATCAAGAAATATCAAGGAAAGATTTTTTTTGTAAAATATGTAAGGAAGTACGTAAGACAATTTTATGAAATAAGCAACACAATTTTAAGAAATTAGTAAGACATTTCCAACAAATAGACTAGACAGTTTAGAGTACTACAGTTTGTAGTGAAATTTCATGAAATAGACAGGAGAAAATCTTAAAACAAAGAAAACGCAATAAGACAATGTTTTAAAAAAGGCAAGATCATTTTCAAAAATGTGCAGGCCGAGAAATAAACAAGACTATTTTATAAAATAGGCAAATCAATATATTAAAAACAAGTTAGAGAATTTCAATAATAAAAAGAGCCAGTGATCAGATATCACAACTATTGGTGCACATATTCAATAACGTATACAATATGGTACTTTCCGCGATAGGCCGAAAATATCATAATAACTCCGATCTTTAAACTTCGATACCTCCTTCGATAACTCGATAACTCCGATCTTCCGGAAATATGAGTTTGGACAATTACAGGCCAATAAGTCTACTGTCTAGTTTCTCAAAGATATTCTAAAAACTTATTGAATTGAGCTTAAATGCCTTTTTGGAAAAGCACTATTGTTTAAATAAAAAAACAGCATGGTTTTACATAGGGATGCACAGACACGGCATGTTTCAAGTTTATTTCATATATGTTGGAGCAATTAGAAAATAACACAACTTCTATTAGATCTGTCTAAAGCTTATGATCTAGTCAATCATAAATTACTAAAAAAAGTAGCAAAATACGGAATAGGAGTGCCGTTAAATTTAATTGCATCGTTCCTAAGTGACCGTGAGAAAATAACGACGCAACAAGGTTATGTAAAATCTACTTCTAGAACAACCAATATTGAGATTCCGCAAGGTAGTGTAATAGGTCCATTGCAGTTTAGACTGTTCGTTAACGACCTACCTCTAAATATTGTAAACACGGAACACGATATAATACATTACGATGATGACACCAGTCTGGTACTAACAAAGAAGTCTGCTGAGGATATTGGTAAAAATGCAAATATGATAATGTACTTGCTGGACCAATGGTTTACGAAGAATAAATTAATCAAAGATAAAGCTAATTCGAATTTAATAATATTCAAGACCAAATGGTGTGTTATAGAGCACCACAAAAATACAAAGTAGGAAATAATACACGAAAAAAAGTACACTTTAAAAAGTACTGTTTCAAATAGTAGCAGCGGCCTTACGATTTTGAAACTGTAAAAACTACAAACTGCTTTTTATTAAAATTATAGTTTCCGATATTATTAGTAAATAAGTTTTAAAAATTACAGTGAGCGACGTATTCGTAAGGCTTTGCTTCGTTAAGGCTGCTACTATTTGAACTGTAATTTTTAAAGTGTACTTTCCGTGTACATTAGAAATAGAAAAATTTGTTCGTTTTTTGGGTATTCATGTCAATAGTTCTCTGGAGTGATCAGCTCACATACTACAACTGAAGAGCAAACTAAATTGGCAGGGATATTCAAACTTAAATCACGTTACAAAAACAAGCTTTGCGTATACCTCTTAACTTGAAGTACACATAGGCCCGCAAGGGAAAATTTAAGGAAGCATTTATACTGACCACGACTGGAACATACATTTACGATTTAAGTTTAATGTTTATTTTAAAACATAAAAATCTGTTTAAGAATTATGAAAAAACTATGAGAGAGGTACAAGGCATATCGCAAATGAACGCAAAACAGCTTGTAAAGTTTCCAACACGATATAGAAATAACCCAAAAATCCCTCCTGGATGTATTGTTTGTCAACGACTCGAAGCTGGTTTGCAGGCCTACAGGCAGGCTTCCGCTAGGAAACAGCGACCACATTGTGCTAACAGCTATCGCCCAACTCAAACTAAAGGAAAAACCAACTCACAAAATAGTAAAAAGGCATTTTTGGCAGGAAGACTACACAGAAATGAAACGATCTTTCTCTGAGGGTCTGGCTGGTTTGAGCAACATTAACATCGATAAACTATATGAGATTATTAATCATTCCATCGAGTCTTGTATTCCATTAAAGGAAGTCAAAATTAACCCGCTAAAACCATGGTTGAATCACTATATCTTTAAGACCATAAAAGGGAAGCGCTCACTATGGGATGCATTCGCTCGAAATAGGACTGCTACTAATAATGGCAAGTACACAATTGAGAATAAAAAAGTGAAAGGACTAATAACAGAGACCAGAAGAAGGCATGAGAAAGACTTTGCGCTGGCTAACGAGAAAAGGTTTTACTCCTACGTCCAAAGTGTCAGACTTTTCACCAAAAGACGGAGCTACGATTAAAAATAATTTGTTTAAAAATAAATTGGCTACAGCCAACACTTGTAGTATGTATGTGGTGTATGAAATGTTATTTTCTTATGTATTTACTAATTGCTAAATGTTTCTAATGTTTTTACTAAGGAACCAGACCGAGGCCTGCCGGCCCTTCTAGCGAATACTCGATCCTAACTCCCTGGGCACAATTGATTTAACAGAAGAAAAGGTTCAAGATGCAATTGCCTCACTAAAGAACAACGCATCACTCGGTATCGACGGCATACCGCCTATCTTCTTGAAGAACGGTTCTGGGATAATAAGCGCCCCACTGGCTGCATCGATGTCCCGAGCCCTTGCAAATGGATATATACGAAGATATGGTCTCATGCCGTAGTTACGCCCATCTTTAAAAAAGGAGACACATACCAATCCCAAAATTACTGACCCAATTAGTCTGACATCGACCCTGTTAAAGTGCATAGAGAAGATCATTATAATAGAGATAACTAACTGTCTTCTCTAAAACAACATCATTCCAATCAATCAACATGGTTTCGTACCCAAACGGTCAATTGACACCAATCTGACTCATCACCGATTTGACTCATCTTCACGACCAAGGTCGTCCTGTCTACACTATCTACTTGGACTTCGAGAAGGCATTCGACAACGTCCCTCTCAGATATCTGATGATCAAGCTGGAGCATTATGGAGTGAGGGGTTCCTTGTTGCACTGGATAACTGCCTTTCTCTTCGAACGCAGATTTGGTGGATCGATGGATCGTTGTTATATATCAGAGCAGTTAAGAGTGGGTTCCGTCATCGCCCCCCTGCTATTCCTGGTCTACATCAGCGACATCTCAGTCAACATCAAGTCAAATATATGTTTGTTTGCAGAAGACACGAAATTATACTTCAACCCGCTGGAAAGTGTTCTGTCAATGACTGACATGAGGCCCATGTCTTTGAATGTGGCTAAGTGCGCCGTACTGCACATTTGACCCAATAACCCCAACACTATCTACACCCTAAATGTTAGCCCACTCAGTGCGGCAAAGTATCAAAAAGACCTTGCTGTTACAATTACCCAGGACCTCAAATGGGAGTTCCACATCGCCAAACTAGTAAAAAGGCTAAATTTCTTGATTTACCTCATCCAAAGAGCTTTTAAAGACCACTCTGCGGGTACCATACTTCGCCTATACAAAGCCTTCAAAAGGCCGGTGCTGGAGTTCGCGGTTAGCTGCTGGAATCCCCATTTTGCTAAACACATTTTACAACTTGAACAAGTACAACGACGTATCACCAGAATCCCTCCTGAACTGAGAGATTTTACCTATAAGGTTCGTTGGATCAAAATGGGTCTACTATCTCTGCGAGAGCGCCGCCAGAGAGGATATCTTATTCTGGCTCACAAAATTCTGGGTGTCCACTACAACGTTCCACTCAATTTTGTTTACATCACTGACCAAAATCTTTATTCGTTGCATCAAAAATTTTGATTCGTTGCATAAAATTGGGTCTACTATCTCTGCGAGAGCGTCGCCGGAGAGGAGATCTTATCCTGGTTTACAAAATTATGGGTGTCCACTACAACGTTCCACTCAATTTTGTTCACATCAGTGACCAAAATCATCTCAGTGGGCACAATAGGAAACTTTCCTAAGAAAGATGTTCCAAGCTGTGTCGTAGAAACTTCCTTAACTATAGAGTAGTGTATATTTGGAATCAACTGGACCAGGACACTGTGGTCGCGCCCTCGCTGACCTCCTTCAAAAACTGTCTAGATAGCAACCTACAGACCATAAATCGGGAACTGGTCCACTACGCATCATAGTAAAACCCGACTAGGAACACGACAGTCTCATCTGTTTCCGTCTTTTGCCGCTCGAAATAATAATAATAATAATATCAGAGAACTATATACCTTTCCTCGGCATAAACTGACACTGTCGGAGAAAAATCCACCCTACAGTCTACAATAAATTGCCAAGAGTTCAAAATGATGCAAATAAAAAATCTAAAAAAACAATTATACCGGTATATACTGGAAATTGAGCCATATAAAATGAATTAATACTGGTCCTCGGTGGATTGGCCTCTTTAATAAAGAAATCGATTTATTGTAAATAAATTCCGTAATTTTGTTTGAATAGTTTTTCTATTATTAATCTTATTTTATGTCTGAAATTTATCTGTAAACATTTATTCTCATTTTCACTACTATTTTATAATTAGTATTATTTTAGTAGTAGTTACTTATTTATTTTTATTGTTTATGTATATTATTTCTACTCTGACATATTTCATTTAGTTTCTTGTATTCTTACATAGTATATCTTATATTCTATACAATATAACTCATTTAATGAAAAAATATATATTTGATTTGATTTGATAATCTTATGTAATAGACATGGCAATGTAATACAATATAATTTAGAGGATATGCGAGATAATTTCAGGATTTAATTTGTAAACATATTAGCAAGTAATAGAAAGAAAGTTTTAAGAAATAGGCAAAATGATAAAAATGTTCAAATATTTTTAAAGTTAAGAACAATAAAGTTTTTTAAACCGAAATGAAAAAGCTTTTAAAACAAAACTATAGAAACAATAAGAGATTCTAATGTTTGGGCAAGGCAGTGTCTATATTGTGAAAAAAGTTAAAATTTAGATTTATTTCTGAAATGACGTTGTTTGTGACTAGTTTCTTAGTTTAAAACCAAATTTAAATATTTACTTTTAAATTGACGCAAATTTATGATTAGTTCATTTCCAGATTTCTTGCTATTATTAATAATATTTACTTGAATCTTAGATAGAAATAATACAAATGTTAAAGTATTTTCTTCATTTTAAAAGGAAGAACAAGCAAGTTTTTTAAATCGAAAAGAAAAAGTTTTTAAAACAAAACTAGAAACAATTCTAATGTTTTGGCAAGACAGTGTCTGTATTGTGAAATTGTGAAAAATTTTTTATTTCTGAAATGACGTTATTTGTTACGAAATTTAAATATTTATTTATTAATAGGCGCAAATTTATGATTAGCTCATGTCGGTTGAGTTGTTTCCAGATTTCTTGCCATTATTAATAATATTTACTTCAATCTTTTGTTGTGTAGTATAGTGTAATTTTGGTACGTTATCGTATATAATAATAATGTAATAAATGAAACCTGGATAAGGGATTGTATATACATATAATTTAAATGAGGTAATTGAAACTAATAAATATCGAAGGCCATAAAATTGCTGTTGTCATTTTGCTTGGTTCTGGTCGACGGGGCAAGTTTAGTAAAAAAAAAGTTTTTATTTTTAAGTAAAAGTAGACTCGTTTTACTCCCAAGGTGAAGCTCAATATAAATTTATATGCGCGTTAAAAAAAATATTGAAAATTTTTAATTATGATTGTTTTGTTGAGTTGTTCTTGTTGGCGCCAAGGATCTACAGATGGTTGTAAATGGTTTTATCTTCTGTGCATCTGCTACTAGGCTATCAACCTCGTGCAGTTTTCTGCAATGGTTAGGCGCAAACCACCTGCTGCAGCAACACAAACAGATTTAATGAGTCATCTTGAAAACGAAATGGTTTTCAGCGGAATTGTAGGGAAAATTAGAAAAAAAAACATTAGATTGCTGCACGTGGAATATGTGATTATGGGAATTTCGCTTTCGGAAAATCCACGTTTATTAAATTTATTTTGCATGACGGACGAAATTTTGTTATTGCTTGATTTAATTATTTGTTTGTAGTTGATAATTTCGTTTGAAATATATTGCGTATATGATTTCTTTTTTGCAAACACAACAATTTAAACAAAAACAATGTCACGCACGTTTTTTTTTGTTTCGCTCTTGATCTTTTCATTTTGCAATGAAAATTTGCTCAGTTTGCCAAAAGATTTTTTGTGTTTGAATTTGCATTTGTAACAATTTCAAGTCGTAATTGTTTTACGCTATTGAAAACTTCGTCTTCTAAAACACTGGCAGTCAAATGTAGTTTAAAACACAGTTTGTCCAAGGTTTTTGTGACAGATAAAACACATTTCTTATTAAAAATGAAAAATGTTTCTCAAAATTATAGAAACTCGTCATTTTAGAAAATTAAATTTTAGTAATTTTGACTGCTTTAATTGTGTCAAATATCGTCATAAAGTTTTGCATGTAACTAATACGGTCTGTTCTAGTCCTATCCGTGTCTGCTTTATCTGCGACTGGTCTTGTCTGTGGTTGGATTGTCTGTATTTAGTCTTGTCTGTATTTAGTCTAGTGATGCCTGTATCTAGTCTGGTCCTCGCTTAGTCGTGTATACGTTTAGTCTTGTTTGTGTCTAGCATTGTATGAGTCTAATGTCTGTATGGTATTGTCACTTCATTATTAAAAAAAAAAAAATTTAAATACAAAACTTACTATATTTGTCTGTGTTTAATGTAGTCTATAACAAACCTATATCGGGCAGCATGCGGTCCAACAAATATTGGTACTTACGTATTAACGCCACCACCGCTACATTTTTAAATGCCGCCAATCTACATCTCAAATTTTTATGATAAATCATAAAATAAAACATTTTATTTAATTAAAACATTTTTAAAATTCTAAACCCTTTATTTTTTAACCCCCGTCAGATCAGGCCGTGAAGCGGACAGATAAATCAAGAAAAAATACGCGCGGTAGCGTGAACTCTCGATCGAATATATAGCGGTGGTGGCGTAATACGTAAAGTACCCAAAAATTATACATGACTTTAATTAAAAAAGTATCTAGTTATAATAAAAACAAAATAATAAGTTGGTTTTGTGATCGTATCCTGCCAAATATTAACCTACCAAATTTATTTATACATACTACCCACAATGAATGATTTTAATTCGTAATGTAACATAAACAAAGCTACACTAAATCCCTAAAGCATGCCTATGACATGCTTATTATGTTTGCTAGGCCTGATGTTTTATTTATTATCTACCTATTTCATAAACAGTGCACATTAGAGTAACTATTAAGAATATACATATATTTTTTAATGTAATCCGCAATGCGGTCCCAGAGCCATAACCGTTGCCCACCCCTGGTCGATAGTGACTGGGTCTACTCCTGGCTGTGCTCTGTCTGTGCCTTGTCTATGCCTTGTCTGTGCCTTGCCTATACCGTGCCTTGCCTATACGTATGTGTCTTGTCTGTGTCTTGTCTGTGTCTTGTCGAATAACTTGATGACTGACGTCCAGATATAATGCGGTAACTTGGTATTCCATGCAATCTCAGTTTATTTGAACCCACAAGCGAGACGAATAGACAACGACCGATTCATTGATAACTTGAACACTCTAGAAAAGGGAATTATAGAACTAAGATCAAAGGGTGATATCTTGATTGCTGGCGATTTCAACTTAAAATCACATGCTTGGGAAAGTGTTACTGAAGATAAGCATGGAAAAGCTGTATAAAGAGTCATTCTGCAAAACAATTTAAATGTCTTGAATAGTAGTTCTGACTGAACTACCACTGTGGCCACTTTCATTGGACACAGTGGGTTGAGTTTAATCGATCTCACTCTAGTAAGTGGTAGGCTAACAGACGGATTGCTGACTGGCACCTGCCCGACGAGGGAAGTTTGTCAGACAACAGATATATCTGCTGGACTATAGGCATTGATACCGAGTTACCAGAGCAACAGAGGGGATTCTGTACAAAAAAAGCGAACTGGCCGGACTTTGAGGAAAAGTTTCTAATCCTTAGTAAAAACTTATCACCAACAATTGACCTCTGAACAAGTCTCTTCCTTCGCACATGCATTTAACGCATGTCTGGTGAAAGCTGCTCAAGAAACCATTCCCCCAAGAAAACACTTTAAACAGTCCCATGGTGGACTCCAGAACTAATCTTTTTCCGAAAGCAAAACAACCGTCTAAGACGTAAATACCAGCAAAGTTCAGGACAAATCAGAGAGCAAAGACGCATATTTTACCAACAGAATCATTGGGAGTATAAAGCACGGATTCTATAGACAAAGAAGGAAAAACATCCAATTAGAATACTTGGTGTACCCTATACAAAATTAACAGGGGAAAGAAACCCTCCACAGGTTACTTTACTTACTATGATAGGGAGATAGTGACTGTGGAAGGTAAAATCTTCAAAATGAGTGCGGGTGTTCCACAGGGTGCGGTTCTTGGGCCGATACTGTGGAACATATTTTATGATGAGGTTTTGAGATTGAGGCTGCCAGACGGGGTTACACTCGTTGGGTACGCTGATAACTTAGCGGTGGTCGCTGTCGTAAGAACGGAAGAAAGTCTAAAAGCGATAATGAATGAGGCAATTAGTGGGATTGATCGGTGGATGGGAAAAGCGCTTGCTCTGGCTCCCCACAAAACCGAGGTGGTCCTGCTAATTGAGAGAAGAAAGCTGCGTGAACTGAACGTGCGAATGAGGACAGTTGACGTACCGGCTCGGGAATCTGTAAGATACCTTGGGGTAGAGCTTCAGCGAAATCTCAGGGTGTCCGATGAGGTCACCCCGGTGGTGAGCAAGGCTACAGCATGTGCGAGAGCCCTTGGATGGCTGATGCCCAATATAGGTGGGCCGTTGGCCTCCAAGAGGAGGGTTATGAATGCAGTCGTGCACTCCATTCTCAGTATGAGGTGCCGGCAGGGATAAATGCGATCAGGATTGAATGTTATAAAGCGAGACTGATGAGAGTGCAAAGGTGTATGCTGCTGTGTGTGTGAAGCGCATACAGGACTGTTTATGGCGACGACGTGGCGGTCGTTGCTGGAGTTATCCCGTTAGACCTTCTGGCGCATGAAAGGGTGAGAGTTTGGGGAGGTAATGACCCTAGAACTGAAAGGGAAAAACAATGCGTGTATAGCAAGAGCTATGGGAGGGGTCGGCAAAGGGAGCCTGGACCAGGAAACTGATTCCGACTATCGATGAATGGGTCAACCGTGGGCAAGGGGAGGTGAATTATCACCTCACCCAGGCGCTTACGGGGCATGGATGCTTTGGGTCTTACCTGGTGCGCATCGGGAAACTGGTTGAGGCGCACTGTAGTTATTGTGGAGTGACTGAGGACACTGAGCAGAATGCAAGGTGGGAGATGAAAATGTAAATAAGGAGAGTATGGTGAGAATCATGCTCCACAGTGAGTATGAATGGGGCGTGCTGACTGGCATGAGAGAATATATAATGAGGAGAAAGGAGAAGGATGAAAAGGACGAGCGTAAGGCGGGACGAGGGAGGGGTTGCTACGCGCGAGCCGTGCGTGCCAACGCCGGGCCCCCCTTAGTGCGATGGGGGCGCACAAATTTATTGTAAACTCTGATGTGAGGTTTTTTCACGGCGATTAACGGCGCCCCCGGCACAACGAGTGAATGCGGATTAATGCTTTGGACATGAAAGGGGGAGGAACCTGATGAAGTTATGCCAAATTTGGTTTCCATCACGTTCTCTCCGGTTTTGGCTGGTGGGGTCTGAATGGTGGGGTTTTTTTAGTGGATCGCCCCTTTTAGGGGGCAGCCCCACACTACCACTCGACACGGGTGGGGTGGTGTCTGTTTGCAGATTTTCACTTCCAGCACGTGCAAAAAAAAGGTTATCCTACTGGTTTGAAACTAGGAGACTCTACTCTCGTTCTAAAAGAGACTACTCATGTTATGCTTGACATATTTTTCCCAGAAGACACAGGGTTAGAAAGGTACATACACCGACAAATCAGAGAAGAGGCAATAACGGGGAAAGTGGGATCGAACGACATATTTTTTCCCTTATGGACATCGAATTGGTCATAGCACAAATGAACCCAAAGAAAGCGCCAGGTATCGATGGATTTTCATCAGACATTCTTCAAGTTGCGTTCAAATCCGCTCCAGGAATGTTCTTAACACTTTTTAATAAGTGCCTTATTTATGGGGTTTTCCCTGCCTGCTGGAAGCAGCAACTAGTAAAAATTAAAATTCCCAAACCGGATAAACCTGGCCTAGCAGCAAAATATTTCAGACCTATAAGCTTGCTTCCTGTTGTAGGGAAAATCCTAGATGCACTACTCATTTCAAGAATGGAGCATTTCTAATACAGTCACAATCTACTCAACAAAAATCAGTAGGGATTTGGCAAAGGAGTTGGCACATTCGATGCAGTTACCAAAGTTATAAATTTCATAAGGTCATCAAGAAATAAACAGCAATGTTGTGCAGCTAAATATTTGGACATAGGCGGAGCCTTTGATAACGCCTGGAGGCCGTTAATTATCATTCGCCTTATCTCTCAAGACTGTCCGAACAATCAAATTAATTTGCCAAAGAGTTACTTCGCAGAAAGAAAAGCTATTATGTCAGAGCCAGGTATTTATATAGAAAAATTCGTTAGAAAAGGTTGTCCGCAAGATTCGAAGTCAGGTCCAGGATCCTGGAAAACTTTATATAATTCGATATTTGATAAACACCTTCCAGAGGGCTGTGGGTTAGTTGCCTCCGCGGATGACACAATGCTTCTCGTCAATAGCAGAACAATCACCTAGCTGAAACAGGCACTGGATACCCTTCTCCAATGGACACTAGAATGCAAACTCAACTTTATTGCAGCAAAGAGGCCTTATTCTTCGGTAAATCACCAAGACAAAGAGACCTGTTTTTGCTCTTGGAGATGCACGTATTAAATGCCAAGAGTATATTAAGTACCTAGATATTCTGATTGACAGGTGCCTAAATTTTAAAGCCCACATCAAGCAGACTTGTGTCAAAGTCAAAAACTGTACCTTAAGAATGGGCATAGCATCTGGGAAGGAATGGGGTCTTAATAATGCAGCTCTATCAGATATTTACAGGAGAGCCTTGGAACCAGCCTTGCTTTACGGGGCCTCAATATGGCAGATGTGTTGTAAATCAAAGGAAAAGCTAAAACTCCTGGGAGCGCACCGTCCTACCACCATTAAGCCAAAAGCCTACCGCGCGGTCTCTACGGAGGCAGCCTGTGTCATATCTTGTCTTGCTCTAATAGACTTAAAAGTCAAACAAGCTGCACTCACCGTCAATATGCTCCCCATGGAGGAAAATCTGTTTAGAGAAGTCACTGGATTAAACTTAATTTTACAAAACCTTCGGCATTGCAAAATAGTTGAAGAAACTCTGGTTTGAAGAAACTAAACAAAAGAAAATCTACACAACTTTTCAGCGGTTAAAACCGTTCCCCCATTGGATAAATACAGTTTGAGGAGCGCTGGTTTCGGCGAACCGAACACAAAAACTAAACAAAACTTTCCCAAATCAGGCTCTTGATTGTCGGCCCTATTGAGGGGAATTTAATTATTTTTCCCGCATGTAGAACCCAGTCATAATAAAATTTCAAACATGAATTTCATAAATACAATACGAAAAAAAAAACAAATAAAATGATAACTATGTGTGAAGCAACTACTAAAAAACAATGAAGTTTGAAAGCAGTTGAAAACCTGATTTTTAGTGCTTCAATTTTCATAAATACAATAACAAAAAGTACATACAAAATGATTACTGTATATGAATTACTGATTATCGGGAAGACTCTGTAAGCGAGACGTTAATTGTAATTACGGCATTTATATTTTTCTATTTCCAATATTAATAAAAAAAAAAAAATAGAGATATTGGTGGAGACTTTTATTTATTTTTAACATTTTTCATATTTTAACGTCGTCTCCTCAATTAACTTTTATCGTTTCTCTTATAACGTGAGTCCCAAAATTCTTGAAATCCACTCTTGCCATGAATTTGAAGAAGTAGGTCATTTCTTAATTCACATACATAAAATTAAACAAATTATCAAATGTCATTTTTAAGTAGCTGTCAGTAGTTCAGTAAGTTCAACAATTTCATTAGTTATAAATAAAACGCCTTCTCATAAAACTAACACTTATTTATTTTATAATGTTGTGAATTATAAAATTAACAAAGAAGAACAAACATTACAACAGATGATGAATGTGTCCATATTCATGAATACACAAATTAATTCGCCGTTTCATGTTATCGAACACATTTTGTAATACTGTGTTGTTTATCTCTTCACATTTTCTTATTACATTGTTTCGCAGATTTTCTACTGTATGCACTGGACTGCTGAATACTGAATTTTTGAAATATGGAAAAAGAAAAAAGTCCAGAGGAGTTAGATCACAAGAACTTGGTCTTTGCTTATAAGCCTGTCATCGAAGAATTCATGAAGATAATTTAATGTTTCACGGGCAATGTGCGGTCTAGCAGAATCTTTTTGGAAGAAGCCAATTTGGAGTTCATCATCATGAAGATCGTTAATAAATTGATGCAAAATAGTGGCTCTATAAGTGGCAGCGTTTAAATTACCATCGAAAAATATTTGGACCGATAATTCTGCGTCACCAACTTTGATTGTATGCAGTGGGGTCTCTCTAAAAAAATGTGGGTTTTTAACACTCCTCATGCACATGTATTGGGAATTAATGTATCCGTTTAGATGAAACCAGGCTTCAGTGAAAAATGTTAAATTTAACTTGTTTACGTCGTTCATATTTTCATTGAACCACCGACAGTAGGCCATTCTTCTATTATAATTGAGTGGTAAAAGTTCTTGGTACATTTTCAACTTATATGGTTTCATGTAAAGATGTTGACAAATAATCCTGTGAGTGGTAGTACGACTTAAATTGCCTTCTAAACTGATTCCTATTATACACAGCCATAGGAAAACGTTGCCTAAATTCTTGAATGCATGGGTCGATACTGTATAATAAATGAATGTAATAAATAAATAAATGTAATAAATATAAATAAATGTAATAAGGTAACATACAGTAGAAGATCTGCGAAACAATGTAATAAGAAAATGTGAAGAGATAGACAACACAGTATTACAAAATGTGTTCGATAACATAAAACGGCGAATTAATTTGTGTATTCGTGAAAATGGACAACACATTCAATATCTGTTGTAATGTTTGTTCTTCTTTGTTAACTTTATAATTTACAACACTATAAAATAAATCAGTGTTAAATTTATGAGAAGGCGTTTTATTTATAACTAATGAAATTGTTGAACTTTATTGTTGAACACTAAAAACAATGCGACATAACCTCAAGACCACTGACAGCTACTTAAAAATGACATTTGATAATTTGTATAATTTTATGTCCTCAAGACCACTGACAGCTACTTAAAAATGACATTTGATAATTTGTTTAATTTTATGTGTGTCAATTAAGATATGACCTACTTCTTCAAATTCATGGCAAGAGTGGATTCCAAGACTTTTGGGACTCACGTTAGAATAGGTCCGTTTGAATGTTTCAATGAGGATTTGTCAAATTTTAGAAAAGGTGATTCTTGTAGAAAGACAGTTATTTTAATGAAGGGAAGAAAATGAATAAAAAGAATATAAAAAGCTGTGTAAATGATAAACTATAAGAGCGTAGTTAGAAGTAAGTTTTGATGCACCTGAGCTGTTGTTAAAGAAACGTATATCAAAGAATAGAAGATTGCATCTCGGCCATTGAAAAGAGAGGCCAGACTGAAACTATAAACCGGAAACTGTCGACCGCAATGCGGTGTAGGTTTGCATTGCCTACAGACTTAAAAAATACTCACTGCCATATACTCGCAATGCAATATATCAATAGGAAATCATTATTTTAGAAACAATTAGATAACCGTTAAGATTGTAACTAAACATTGCTCCTGCATGTCTTAGTACCTACAGAAATATCGATATTTATATTTATAATGACCGCGAAGATCTATTGACGATAGCCTTACATCATTCCAAACTTTTTTCAACAACGTTATTACTATAAATAAAACTTTACCTTGATCTAATATTTCTACAATCTATAATATTTCTATATATTAAAGATCTCGATATTAACCCTTAGAAGTACTAGCGGTTTATCGTCCATTTGTCTTGAAATTTTGTAACGTTATTTAAAACTAGCTAATCATTCAAATAAACAAGACTGGTTTAAAATTGTTGTTGCAAGCGCTACAACAGTGCGAATGCTCGCGTAAAGTGGGCGCGTTTAAAAAAATATAAACTTATTAGGAAGCTGCTAAGCTTCAAGCTATAAGTTACGCACTCGTTTTGCTGTAGTATTATGTTAACTTGGGTTATTATTTGGCGAATGCAATAATATAAAATCAGTATATTTATGAAGAACTGAGTAAAGGACAATTCCTTTACTCAATAGTTTATAAGAAAGTGTACATATACGGTGAAGGTACGCCTACGTTTATAACTCGCATAGTCATCAGCCGTACAAAAGAATCGTTCTCTTGTATAAACCCTACACAAATACAATAATATCTTGCTATACATATTCCCGAGAGTCTGGCGGAATAATGTGATAATATATATGCATTAAACCGCACTTGGCTGTGCCAAGATTCACGGTTAATTTATGTGAGTAAAGGCACGAAAAATCTATAGATGTTTATCTTTTCTGCATTCTGAATAAACATTAAGCAATTAATTTTTCCAATAGAACTCACTCTAATCCCAATAGAAAAAAATGTTTCTTTCTCCTCTTCAGCAGTTTCTGTACAAGAATAGTTATCATTTAATCGAAACCAGTATATTCTAGCAGATACGATTCACTAGCGAAATTACATAGAATTTATCGAAGAGGTAATTAGAGCGGTTGTTTACATCAATTACAATGAATTAATTACGAAAAACGAACGGTACATATCCAGGACAATGCATATAGGATATATCTACATACAAACAAACTTGTTAACAAACTAGATAACTTTACAAACTTAAATTACATTTACTTTGGTCTTACTTGTTTTGGTGCTGAACTGCACTGTCCCCAAAATTTCCCTTTATAACTATTCAAAACACTTTAATTAACCATCACGAATTACAATCCCATTCCCGATTATCTGCGCAAAAACAGTTCCATTTTAATGCACAAAGGTTTCTGAAATAAACAATTTCACGGCATTTTCACTCAATACAGCCATTGTCGGCGAAATATTAAGTTTGAAAGTAAATCAATTTCAAATTTAAAAAGTTTTAAGATCAAGCTACAACTTGAAACGCGAGTTGGTTAAAACTTCCTTAATATTAACATTTTAAGTCTCCAATATACTTTCAATAGAGCTTTTTACAAGTTTGTTTCAACTGTCAAAGAAGTTTACCAATCAAGCAACAACTTGAGCTTTTAAAAGAATTTCATTCCAAGAATGTTATTAAAACTAAACAATACACGACTAGATCAGACAAGGCTAGATAAAACTGGACTAGACTGCGCAAAACTGGACAAAATTGGACTAGACAGGTCTATAGGACTAGACAGGATATGACTAGACAGGATAGGGCCAGACAGGATAGGACCAGACAGGACAGGACTAGGCAGGACAGAAGCAGACCGGACTGGAGTAGACAGGACTGGACTAGACAGGACAGGACTAGACAGGGCAGGACTAGACAGGACAGGACTAGACAGGACTAGACAGGACAGGACTAGACAGGACTAGACAGGACAGGACTAGACAGGACTAGACAGGACAGGACTAGACAGGACAGGACTAGACAGGACTGGACTAGAAAGGACAGGACTAGACAGGACAGGACTAGACAGGATAGTACTAGACAGGACAGGACTAGACAGGACAGGACTAGACAGGACAGGACTAGACAGGACAGGACTAGACAGGACAGGACTAGACAGGACTAGACAGGACAGGACTAGACAGGACAGGACTAGACAGGACAGGACTAGACAGGACAGGACTAGACAGGACAGGACTAGACAGGACAGGACTAGACATGACAAGACTAGACAGGACAGGAGTAGACAGGACTAGACAGGACAGGACTAGACAGGACTAGACAGGACTAGACAGGACAAGACAGGACAGGACTAGACAGGACAGGACTAGACAGGACAGGACTAGACAGGACAGGACTAGACAGGACAGGACTAGACAGGACAGGACTAGACAGGACAGGACTAGACAGGACAGGACTAGACAGAACAGGACTAGACAGGACAGGACTAGACAGGACTAGACAGGACAGGACTAGACAGGACAGGACTAGACAGGACAGGACTAGACAGGACAGGACTAGACAGGACAGGACTAGACAGGAAAGGACTAGACAGGACAGGACTAGACAGGACAGGACTAGACAGGACAGGACTAGACAGGACAGGACTAGACAGGACAGGACTAGACAGGACAGGACTAGACAGGACAGGACAAGACAGGACAGGACTAGACAGGACAGGACTAGACAGGACAGGACTAGACAGGACAGGACTAGACAGGACAGGACTAGACAGGACAGGACTAGACAGGACAGGACTAGACAGGCCAGGACTAGACAGGACAGGACTAGACAGGACAGGACTAGACAGGACAGGACTAGACAGGACTATACAGGACAGGACTAGACAGGACAGGCCTAGACAGGACAGGACTAGACAGGACAGGACTAGGCAGGACAGGACTAGACAGGACAGGACTAGACAGGACTAGACAGGACAGGACTAGACAGGACAGGACTAGACAGGACAGGACTAGACAGGACAGGACTAGACAGGACAGGACTAGACAGGACAGGACTAGACAGGACAGGACTAGACAGGACAGGACTAGACAGGACAGGACTAGACAGGACAGGACTAGACAGGACAGGACTAGACAGGACAGGACTAGACAGGACAGGACTAGACAGGACAGGACTAGACAGGACAGGACTAGACAGGACAGGACTAGACAGGACTAGACAGGACAGGACTAGACAGGACATGACTAGACAGGACAGGACTAGACAGGACTAGACAGGACAGGACTAAACAGGACAGGACTAGACAGGACAGGACTAGACAGGACAGGACTAGACAGGACAGGACAGGACTAGACAGGACAGGACTAGACAGGACAGGACTAGACAGGACAGGATTAGACAGGACAGGACTAGACAGGACAGGACTAGACAGGACAGGACTAGACAGGACAGGACTAGACAGGACAGGACTAGACAGGACTAGACAGGACAGGACTAGACAGGACAGGACTAGACAGGACAGGACTAGACAGGACAGGACTAGACAGGACAGGACTAGACAGGACAGGACTAGACAGGACAGGACTAGACAGCACAGGACTAGACAGGACAGGACTAGACAGGACAGGACTAGACAGGACAGGACTAGACAGGACAGGACTAGACAGGATAGGACTAGACAGGACAGGACAGGACTAGACAGGACAGGACTAGACAGGACAGGACTAGACAGGACAGGACTAGACAGGACTAGACAGGACAGGACAGGACTAGACAGGACAGGACTAGACAGGACAGGACAGGACTAGACAGGACAGGACTAGACAGGACAGGACTAGACAGGACAGGACTAGACAGGACAGGACTAGACAGGACAGGACTAGACAGGACAGGACTAGACAGGACAGGACTAGACAGGACAGGACTAGACAGGACAGGACAGGACAGGACTAGACAGGACAGGACTAGACAGGACAGGACTAGACAGGACAGGACTAGACAGGACAGGACTAGACAGGACAGGACTAGACAGGACAGGACTAGACAGGACAGGACTAGACAGGACAGGACTAGACAGGACAGGACTAGACAGGACAGGACTAGACAGGACAGGACTAGACAGGACAGGACTAGACAGGACTAGACAGGACAGGACTAGACAGGACAGGACTAGACAGGACAGGACTAGACAGGACAGGACTAGACAGGACAGGACTAGACAGGACAGGACTAGACAGGACAGGACTAGACAGGACAGGACTAGACAGGACAGGATGAGATAGAACTAAACTAGACCAGATTGGGCAAGTCAATTGAAACTATAGTATAAACCACCCCGGTATCGCTCGCGCATTCCTTCAGGGTGGGCAGGCCGGACAGCTTACTGCCGCCCTAGTTTTGTCATATCATCAGAGATGTATCATTCGTATTTTTAATCAATTGCCCCTGCTTAGCATTTCTCTTTCTTCTCTCGCTTTTTGGGACATTATGCTCCTCAGCATGTTGGTGGCTATAGTCCAGCCCTCTTCGATTGTGACTAGATCTTCCGCGATGTTTCCGCTTGTAAAGACAATGCCGCTAGTGTCTTTTACGCTTCGTCTTTCTGCATCCCATCTGGGGCAGTGGAACAGAGTGTGGTCAGGCCCATCCCTTTCTTCGGAGCAGTACCTGCACGCAGTATTGTGCCTCTTTCCTATTCTAAACAGGCATGTGCCAAAAAAGCCGTGTCCTGTCATGGCTTGGGTTATGTAGTGGTCTACCTCGCCCCCAGGGTTTCTCGCACCATGCTCTTATGAATATTTTGGTCCAGCCGTCGTACTTTTCCCAAAGGTCCTGCCATGATGACATCAAATCCTCCCTTGATGCCTTTCTGTTAGCCGTTCCTCTTTCGTGCAGCTGGCAGCGTTTGAGTACGAGTAGTTTTATGGCGGGGTGGGGGGTGGTCCCGGCGATAGCCAGCACGGCCTCTGTAGAGACAGTTCTGTATGCTGCCGTTATTGTTATGGCCATTCTTTCTGTTTACTTTTTCTAGTTTGGCAACATTGTGTTTATATTTTAGCGCGCTCGACTACACTGGGGCTCCGTAGAGGACGATGGAGGAAATTACGGATGCTAACACTCTTCGTTAACACTTATGTGTTGTGGGGACATTAACATATGGCATTATCCTGGCGAGAACGTTGAGGGTGTTTGTGACTTTCGTGCAGGTGTTCTTTATATGTTCGGTCATTCGTATATCCTTGTCTAGGTAGATGCCCAGATATTTCAACAAGTTTCTGGATTTTATTGTTTCCCCATTTATCTCCAGTCTGGTGAGTTTCCTGCTGCCTGCGAGAAGGACCATTCTTGTTTTTTCGGCTGCTAGTTTGATGCCCATTTCGTCGAGTTGTTCCGTAATTGAGATTAAGGCGTGTTCTGCTTTCTCTTTTAAATCTTCGCTTCTCCTTGCGGACACGACTAGTGCAAGATCGTCCGCGTGTATTCTATCGTAGAAAACGTTCCACAGAGTTGGTCCAAGTACCGATCCTTGTGGTACCCGCTGGATGGCTTTATTTTCGTCACTACGTATCCCTCTGTTAAGTAATATTTAATGATGTTTAGGAGGTATTCGTTGATATTTCTTGTTGTAAACGCGTCAATTATGCCTTCCCAGGGTGTCGAGTTAAAGGCGTATTTGATGTCCAGTGTTACCAGTGCACATACTTCTCACTAGAATAGTCTAGACAGGATTAAACAGGACTAAACAGAACAGGACAGGACCAGGCAGGACTAGCCAGGACTAGGCAGGACTGGACAGAACTAGACAGGAGTAGATAGTACAGGAGTAGATAGTACAAGACTAGATAGTACAATACTAGACAGGACAAAACTAGACAGGACAAGACTAGATAGGTCAAGAATAAACAGGACAAGAGTAGACAAGACTAGACTAGACAAGTCTAGACCTACCTGACACAATTACTGTCCGGCCATGGGTGCTTCAGACAGTACTTGAGCGGCATAGGCCAGTGGACAGTGTACAATACAATCGAACAACACAGTGGGACACAATCATCGATTGTCTCAGGTGGATACCAGAAAGGGACAAATGTGCAGACAGAACCCAAGTAACCCTGGAAGTGAGAACACTTACGCACATAATGCTAAGGTCGGAGCAGGACTGGATATCAACAGTGACCATGAAATGTGAATGTGACGGTTTACGAGAAAAAGAAAACGACGAATGGAACGCATATATAAATAACCGAACCTCTAATCACCCACGGTGGAGGGAGGAAGTAAGGCCTTACATTGACCCAAACTGCAGACACCTTTAGAAACTGATAAATAGACAACGTCATCTTGAAGCTAAATGCCATGAGGCGGTACCAAGATGCTCGTGTTCTTTCAGGGGGACACTTGTCAAGTCAACAGAATGTGCTTGCTACGTCCCATTAAAAAATAAAACAAAAACTAGACAGGACAATACTAGGCAAGAAATGATGATAGGACAAGACTAGACACCACGAGACCAGGCAGTACCAGACTAGACAAGACTGGACAAGACTGGACAAAACTGGACCAGACTGGACAAGACTGGACACAAGACTGGACACAAGACTGGACACAAGACTGGACACAAGACTGGACACAAGACTGGACACAAGAGACTGGACACAAGACTGGACACAAGAGACTGGACACAAGAGACTGGACACAAGAGACTGGACACAAGAGACTGGACACAAGAGACTGGACACAAGAGACTGGACACAAGAGACTGGACACAAGAGACTGGACACAAGAGACTGGACACAAGAGACTGGACACAAGAGACTGGACACAAGAGACTGGACACAAGAGACTGGACACAAGAGACTGGACACAAGAGACTGGACACAAGAGACTGGACACAAGAGACTGGACACAAGAGACTGGACACAAGAGACTGGACACAAGAGACTGGACACAAGAGACTGGACACAAGAGACTGGACACAAGAGACTGGACACAAGAGACTGGACACAAGAGACTGGACACAAGAGACTGGACACAAGAGACTGGACACAAGAGACTGGACACAAGAGACTGGACACAAGAGACTGGACACAAGAGACTGGACACAAGAGACTGGACACAAGAGACTGGACACAAGAGACTGGACACAAGAGACTGGACACAAGAGACTGGACACAAGAGACTGGACACAAGAGACTGGACACAAGAGACTGGACACAAGAGACTGGACACAAGAGACTGGACACAAGAGACTGGACACAAGAGACTGGACACAAGAGACTGGACACAAGAGACTGGACACAAGAGACTGGACACAAGAGACTGGACACAAGAGACTGGACACAAGAGACTGGACACAAGAGACTGGACACAAGAGACTGGACACAAGAGACTGGACACAAGAGACTGGACACAAGAGACTGGACACAAGAGACTGGACACAAGAGACTGGACACAAGAGACTGGACACAAGAGACTGGACACAAGAGACTGGACACAAGAGACTGGACACAAGAGACTGGACACAAGAGACTGGACACAAGAGACTGGACACAAGAGACTGGACACAAGAGACTGGACACAAGAGACTGGACACAAGAGACTGGACACAAGAGACTGGACACAAGAGACTGGACACAAGAGACTGGACACAAGAGACTGGACACAAGAGACTGGACACAAGAGACTGGACACAAGAGACTGGACACAAGAGACTGGACACAAGAGACTGGACACAAGAGACTGGACACAAGAGACTGGACACAAGAGACTGGACACAAGAGACTGGACACAAGAGACTGGACACAAGAGACTGGACACAAGAGACTGGACACAAGAGACTGGACACAAGAGACTGGACACAAGAGACTGGACACAAGAGACTGGACACAAGAGACTGGACACAAGAGACTGGACACAAGAGACTGGACACAAGAGACTGGACACAAGAGACTGGACACAAGAGACTGGACACAAGAGACTGGACACAAGAGACTGGACACAAGAGACTGGACACAAGAGACTGGACACAAGAGACTGGACACAAGAGACTGGACACAAGAGACTGGACACAAGAGACTGGACACAAGCGACTGGACACAAGCGACTGGACACAAGCGACTGGACACAAGAGACTGGACACAAGAGACTGGACACAAGAGACTGGACACAAGAGACTGGACACAAGAGACTGGACACAAGAGACTGGACACAAGAGACTGGACACAAGAGACTGGACACAAGAGACTGGACACAAGAGACTGGACACAAGAGACTGGACACAAGAGACTGGACACAAGAGACTGGACACAAGAGACTGGACACAAGAGACTGGACACAAGAGACTGGACACAAGAGACTGGACACAAGAGACTGGACACAAGAGACTGGACACAAGAGACTGGACACAAGAGACTGGACACAAGAGACTGGACACAAGAGACTGGACACAAGAGACTGGACACAAGAGACTGGACACAAGAGACTGGACACAAGAGACTGGACACAAGAGACTGGACACAAGAGACTGGACACAAGAGACTGGACACAAGAGACTGGACACAAGAGACTGGACACAAGAGACTGGACACAAGAGACTGGACACAAGAGACTGGACACAAGAGACTGGACACAAGAGACTGGACACAAGAGACTGGACACAAGAGACTGGACACAAGAGACTGGACACAAGAGACTGGACACAAGAGACTGGACACAAGAGACTGGACACAAGAGACTGGACACAAGAGACTGGACACAAGAGACTGGACACAAGAGACTGGACACAAGAGACTGGACACAAGAGACTGGACACAAGAGACTGGACACAAGAGACTGGACACAAGAGACTGGACACAAGAGACTGGACACAAGAGACTGGACACAAGAGACTGGACACAAGAGACTGGACACAAGAGACTGGACACAAGAGACTGGACACAAGAGACTGGACACAAGAGACTGGACACAAGAGACTGGACACAAGAGACTGGACACAAGAGACTGGACACAAGAGACTGGACACAAGAGACTGGACACAAGAGACTGGACACAAGACTGGACACAAGACTGGACACAAGACTGGACACAAGACTGGACACAAGACTGGACACAAGACTGGACACAAGACTGGACACAAGACTGGACACAAGACTGGACACAAGACTGGACACAAGACTGGACACAAGACTGGACACAAGACTGGACACAAGACTGGACACAAGACTGGACACAAGACTGGACACAAGACTGGACACAAGACTGGACACAAGACTGGACACAAGACTGGACACAAGACTGGACACAAGACTGGACACAAGACTGGACACAAGACTGGACACAAGACTGGACACAAGACTGGACACAAGACTGGACACAAGACTGGACACAAGACTGGACACAAGACTGGACACAAGACTGGACACAAGACTGGACACAAGACTGGACACAAGACTGGACACAAGACTGGACACAAGACTGGACACAAGACTGGACACAAGACTGGACACAAGACTGGACACAAGACTGGACACAAGACTGGACACAAGACTGGACACAAGACTGGACACAAGACTGGACACAAGACTGGACACAAGACTGGACACAAGACTGGACACAAGACTGGACACAAGACTGGACACAAGACTGGACACAAGACTGGACACAAGACTGGACACAAGACTGGACACAAGACTGGACACAAGACTGGACACAAGACTGGACACAAGACTGGACACAAGACTGGACACAAGACTGGACACAAGACTGGACACAAGACTGGACACAAGACTGGACACAAGACTGGACACAAGACTGGACACAAGACTGGACACAAGACTGGACACAAGACTGGACACAAGACTGGACACAAGACTGGACACAAGACTGGACACAAGACTGGACACAAGACTGGACACAAGACTGGACACAAGACTGGACACAAGACTGGACACAAGACTGGACACAAGACTGGACACAAGACTGGACACAAGACTGGACACAAGACTGGACACAAGACTGGACACAAGACTGGACACAAGACTGGACACAAGACTGGACACAAGACTGGACACAAGACTGGACACAAGACTGGACACAAGACTGGACACAAGACTGGACACAAGACTGGACACAAGACTGGACACAAGACTGGACACAAGACTGGACACAAGACTGGACACAAGACTGGACACAAGACTGGACACAAGACTGGACACAAGACTGGACACAAGACTGGACACAAGACTGGACACAAGACTGGACACAAGACTGGACACAAGACTGGACACAAGACTATACACAAGACTGGACACAAGACTGGACACAAGACTGGACACAAGACTGGACACAAGACTGGACACAAGACTGGCCACAAGACTGGCCACAAGACTGGCCACAAGACTGGACACAAGACTAGACAGGACTAGACAAGACTAGACAAGACTAGACAAGACTAAACAAGACTAAACAAGACTAGACAAGACTAGACAAGACTAGACAAGACTAGACAAGACTAGACAAGACTAGACAAGACTAGACAAGACTAGACAAGACTAGACAAGACTAGACAAGACTAGACAAGACTAGACAAGACTAGACAAGACTAGACAAGACTAGACAAGACTAGACAAGACTAGACAAGACTAGACAAGACTAGACAAGACTAGACAAGACTAGACAAGACTAGACAAGACTAGACAAGACTAGACAAGACTAGACAAGACTAGACAAGACTAGACAAGACTAGACAAGACTAGACAAGACTAGACAAGACTAGACAAGACTAGACAAGACTAGACAAGACTAGACAAGACTAGACAAGACTAGACAAGACTAGACAAGACTAGACAAGACTAGACAAGACTAGACAAGACTAGACAAGACTAGACAAGACTAGACAAGACTAGACAAGACTAGACAAGACTAGACAAGACTAGACAAGACTAGACAAGACTAGACAAGACTAGACAAGACTAGACAAGACTAGACAAGACTAGACAAGACTAGACAAGACTAGACAAGACTAGACAAGACTAGACAAGACTAGACAAGACTAGACAAGACTAGACAAGACTAGACAAGACTAGACAAGACTAGACAAGACTAGACAAGACTAGACAAGACTAGACAAGACTAGACAAGACTAGACAAGACTAGACAAGACTAGACAAGACTAGACAAGACTAGACAAGACTAGACAAGACTAGACAAGACTAGACAAGACTAGACAAGACTAGACAAGACTAGACAAGACTAGACAAGACTAGACAAGACTAGACAAGACTAGACAAGACTAGACAAGACTAGACAAGACTAGACAAGACTAGACAAGACTAGACAAGACTAGACAAGACTAGACAAGACTAGACAAGACTAGACAAGACTAGACAAGACTAGACAAGACTAGACAAGACTAGACAAGACTAGACAAGACTAGACAAGACTAGACAAGACTAGACAAGACTAGACAAGACTAGACAAGACTAGACAAGACTAGACAAGACTAGACAAGACTAGACAAGACTAGACAAGACTAGACAAGACTAGACAAGACTAGACAAGACTAGACAAGACTAGACAAGACTAGACAAGACTAGACAAGACTAGACAAGACTAGACAAGACTAGACAAGACTAGACAAGACTAGACAAGACTAGACAAGACTAGACAAGACTAGACAAGACTAGACAAGACTAGACAAGACTAGACAAGACTAGACAAGACTAGACAAGACTAGACAAGACTAGACAAGACTAGACAAGACTAGACAAGACTAGACAAGACTAGACAAGACTAGACAAGACTAGACAAGACTAGACAAGACTAGACAAGACTAGACAAGACTAGACAAGACTAGACAAGACTAGACAAGACTAGACAAGACTAGACAAGACTAGACAAGACTAGACAAGACTAGACAAGACTAGACAAGACTAGACAAGACTAGACAAGACTAGACAAGACTAGACAAGACTAGACAAGACTAGACAAGACTAGACAAGACTAGACAAGACTAGACAAGACTAGACAAGACTAGACAAGACTAGACAAGACTAGACAAGACTAGACAAGACTAGACAAGACTAGACAAGACTAGACAAGACTAGACAAGACTAGACAAGACTAGACAAGACTAGACAAGACTAGACAAGACTAGACAAGACTAGACAAGACTAGACAAGACTAGACAAGACTAGACAAGACTAGACAAGACTAGACAAGACTAGACAAGACTAGACAAGACTAGACAAGACTAGACAAGACTAGACAAGACTAGACAAGACTAGACAAGACTAGACAAGACTAGACAAGACTAGACAAGACTAGACAAGACTAGACAAGACTAGACAAGACTAGACAAGACTAGACAAGACTAGACAAGACTAGACAAGACTAGACAAGACTAGACAAGACTAGACAAGACTAGACAAGACTAGACAAGACTAGACAAGACTAGACAAGACTAGACAAGACTAGACAAGACTAGACAAGACTAGACAAGACTAGACAAGACTAGACAAGACTAGACAAGACTAGACAAGACTAGACAAGACTAGACAAGACTAGACAAGACTAGACAAGACTAGACAAGACTAGACAAGACTAGACAAGACTAGACAAGACTAGACAAGACTAGACAAGACTAGACAAGACTAGACAAGACTAGACAAGACTAGACAAGACTAGACAAGACTAGACAAGACTAGACAAGACTAGACAAGACTAGACAAGACTAGACAAGACTAGACAAGACTAGACAAGACTAGACAAGACTAGACAAGACTAGACAAGACTAGACAAGACTAGACAAGACTAGACAAGACTAGACAAGACTAGACAAGACTAGACAAGACTAGACAAGACTAGACAAGACTAGACAAGACTAGACAAGACTAGACAAGACTAGACAAGACTAGACAAGACTAGACAAGACTAGACAAGATTAGACAAGACTAGACAAGACTAGACAAGACTAGACAAGACTAGACAAGGCTAGACAAGACTAGACAAGACTAGACAAGACTAGACAAGACTGGACAAGACTGGACACGACTGGACACGACTGGACACGACTGGACACGACTGGACACGA
Source organism: Phosphuga atrata (assembly GCA_944588485.1). Lineage (NCBI taxonomy): Eukaryota > Metazoa > Arthropoda > Insecta > Coleoptera > Silphidae > Phosphuga > Phosphuga atrata. Next base: position 156,714 of record OX155907.1, on the reverse strand, counting down.
CTGGACACGACTGGACACGACTGGACACGACTGGACACGACTGGACACGACTGGACACGACTGGACACGACTGGACACGACTGGACACGACTGGACACGACTGGACACGACTGGACACGACTGGACACGACTGGACACGACTGGACACGACTGGACACGACTGGACACGACTGGACACGACTGGACACGACTGGACACGACTGGACACGACTGGACACGACTGGACACGACTGGACACGACTGGACACGACTGGACACGACTGGACACGACTGGACACGACTGGCCACGACTGGACACGACTGGACACGACTGGACACGACTGGACACGACTGGACACGACTGGACACGACTGGACACGACTGGACACGACTGGACACGACTGGACACGACTGGACACGACTGGACACGACTGGACACGACTGGACACGACTGGACACGACTGGACACGACTGGACACGACTGGACACGACTGGACACGACTGGACACGACTGGACACGACTGGACACGACTGGACACGACTGGACACGACTGGACACGACTGGACACGACTGGACACGACTGGACACGACTGGACACGACTGGACACGACTGGACACGACTGGACACGACTGGACACGACTGGACACGACTGGACACGACTGGACACGACTGGACACGACTGGACACGACTGGACACGACTGGACACGACTGGACACGACTGGACAAGACTGGACAAGACTGGACAAGACTGGACAAGACTGGACAAGACTGGACAAGACTGGACAAGACTGGACAAGACTGGACAAGACTGGACAAGACTGGACAAGACTGGACAAGACTGGACAAGACTGGACAAGACTGGACAAGACTGGACAAGACTGGACAAGACTAGACAAGACTAGACAAGACTAGACAAGACTAGCAAGACTAGACAAGACTAGACAAGACTAGACAAGACTAGACAAGACTAGACAAGACTAGACAAGATTTGACAAGCCTATGGAGAAGCAGACAAGACTAGTAAAACCTGTTTAAGGGGCAATTTATGGGCTATTCTAGGCAAAAACTTGAGAGGAGTGTTATGTTTAAAAGAGTCAAAATGTTGATTCAAATTAGATATTTTCGAAAAATGTTATTGTTAAACAGAAAATTTACAAAATAAGAAGCACTGATGTTATGAAAATTTCGTAAAATCAAAAAAAAAAATTCAATAAATTTTTGTTTTGTTTTGTTATTTTTTTTTTTTTTTAATAATTTGATTATAATGAAATAACATATTGTTGGCAAACTAGACTAAAAATTTAAAAAAAAAGTCCGAAAAAAAAAGTTCAATATCATATTTGGTACTTAAGTATAACCGCGCGATATGTGGTCTGTATTTATCTGCTCCATTATAACCTAATCTAACGATCCATTTTGTTCAAATCTGTAGCTGCGCTGGCATTAGTACGTAAATACCTCCTATTTTAATAACAAAAATAATCTGAAAGGTTCTATATAAAAAATACGAGGTTGATATACAAAACTAGCTACGTAAGACGCATCACTTGTCAAATATGACTAAGCAAACCAGACATGTATTTTTGAACATTAAAAGTTTATTGTTTTATTTGTGCATTAACAATGGACGTAATTTAAAAAGATTTGCTATGGCATCGATTTTTTCTTAAATGTTAAAGGTGTGTACAGGATTGTTCTTAATGACAGTTTCCGCTGAAATTAATATTACTAAAGTTATACAAGAAAGTGTAAATTAGAAAATGTACCAACCGTAGGCAATAATATCATTAATAACGCATTAGTTTTGGTTTTCGCGTTTTTGTTTCGTTTCAAACAACTTAGCAACACTATACAACCTTAAAAAGATAAATAATTTGTTGTTTGAAAGAACGTGTTTATTAAAACGCTCCGCTTTTTGTATTAGTTGTGAGGTTGTCTAAAAGCCATTAAGGTTTCAAGATAAATTTCAAAATAAAAGTTTTTATTTTTATATATAAAACCATTATCAAGATATTTAAGAGGATTTTATTTTTATAAGAAAATAAAACCATTTACAAACCAGTAAGCGTATAAAAAAACATTCTTAATACTCATCCCAAAGATTTTCAAACAAAAAACTATTTCTTAATTTCCAGCGAAATTTGCTTTTACCAAGTCATAGGTCAATAATCTTTTTTTCTTATAAATATATTACAATTAATTATATGTTTTATTATTATTTTTATTGTATTCAAGTTATATAATTGAATAATAAATAATTAGGAGAAAAATATCGAGGAAATGTGTGGGGAAACAATGAGTTTAATTGTTTCGGCTCGGTGGGATAATTCTAGGGCAGCAAGTAGTCGCAGCTTGTAATGTGGGAAAATATGATTTTATTATTTATCACGAGCTGGGATTAAATTTGATTTAAATTCAACCACACTTAAACTTAATTACACGACTTGGTTATTTAAAGATTTTTAAAGCTTCCTATATAAACCTTATATCCTTATCAAGATAATCCTTAAGGATTATCTTATGAAAAATTATTTTCAGTGTTTCTGTTCCGCTGGTCAGTTTTAGGCTAGTCTAGATTGTGAATTCTAAATTCTAAACAAATTCTTAATTTTGAATTGAAATCACAATTTCTTAATTTTGAATTGAAAACATTCAGTATATATATTTTTAAATGATTAATAATTTCTTTTAATTTAAATAAACATTTAAAATATTTTAAATATAACATTTAACTATTTTATTATAAATTGCCTTACTGGCTGGTAATTTCACATTATTTTTAAAAGGTGGCTGAAGGCTCTTCGGTCGATGTTACATATAATATTTTTGATGTGAATTTTTTTTCTTTGTTTTGCTAAGGTTAAAGCGTTTTGTTTGTGCAAAAAGTTTTGCTTAAAATATTTATTCAACGAAAAGGGAAATTTTCTGTCGCGTTTACAAAGCACTCAGTTTTCCGATTTTTCCTCTCGACTGATTTAATAATAATATTTATAATAAAACATTCCCGCAGCGATTCTCGTCCATCAAACCTGCGCCGTCAAAACGAAATTACTTTGAATTATTTATAATAATATTTATCCTGTGCCGATTTTTTGCCTTATAGAAGCTTTGCCTTATGAAAGCTGTTTGCCTTTTTCTCGCCTTATTACATCCAACGGGACAAACATTCGCCATGTAACCTTTTACTTTAATACTGTAAATAATCACATTTCTACTAACGCGTTAGTATAACGTTATAAAACATTTATCTTTCATATTCAAATATCTACTATCAAAATATTGATAATTATATATATATATATATATATATATATATATATATATATATATATATATATATATATATATATATATATATATATATATATATATATATATATATATATATATATGTATGTATGTATGTATGTATGTATGTATGTATGTACGTATGTATGTATGAATGTATGTATATATATATATATATATATATATACAAGATGGGGCATTTAACGTTGGTCACGTTATATGCAATCACGTTGGCCCCAAATATCTCCGTTCCCTAGAGAGTGACTACAAGATGTGAAGAAGTAATTTTATTTGTTTTCATTTGTTTGATTGATATCGATATGGGCTCATTCAGTGGTGAAAAAATCATTTTTTTTAGGGTCATACTTTTTGCGCTTCGAAGGTTATCAATGCTTTATCAAATGAGAACATGATTTGTTTGTTAAGACATTGTAGCTGATATTCAGACCAATCCAACGACCTATGATATCATGAACTTGAAATGATTTTTCGGGAAAAACGGGAAATCGTGATGGTATTGCCAATAAGAATATCCGAATAATTTAATTAAACTTTTTGTGTAGAAAATTTATTGTAACAAATGTTCGAATTGATGGCTATGAATCTCGACACATTTTTGAAGACGTCGAGTGAATTATGCTCTTGAGCTTCTAATATTTTCTGTGTGATACATCCCCATATGAAGAAATCAATTGGCGTTAAAACAAACCAAGGGAATTCTCTCCCAAACCAGCGTTCGAGAAATTGTCGGTTTAACACTTTGCGAGCTATAACTGCCCAATGAGCTGGCAGCTATCATGTTGACATCTTGCAGCAATTCCACTAATTTGTGCAAAATATAGAATTCAATCTATGAAAAATGGTCCAATTATCCGGTCCTCAATTTTGCCACAGCACACCTTAACGCTCCCTGGACGCTGTTGCACAATTTTCTGGAGCAACTTCCCAATGAGCTGGACAGCTATCACTTTGATATCACATTCGGCATCGCTGAGCTAACAGAACATCTTGCAGCAATTCCATCAAAGAGTTGCACAAAAAATAGACGTACCTATTTCCGACTACGAAAAATGTTCTAATAATCCGGTCCTCAATTTTTCCCCAGCATACCTTAACGCTCCAAGGACGTCGGTTTTTCATTTTGACATTTTTCTTTTTTTTTCATTTAATTTTCTGAAGCAACTTCCCAATGACCTGAATAGTTATCATGTTGATATCACATTCGGCATCGCTGACCTAACAGACATTTTGCAGCAACTCCATCAAAGTTTTGTTCAAAAAATAAACGTACCTATTTCCGTCTACGAAAAATGGGCTAATAATCCGGTCCTCAATTTTGCCACAGCACACCTTAACACTCCAAGGACGCTTGTGCACAATTTTTTGGTCCAACTTCCCAATGAGCTGAATAGTTATCATGTTGATATCACATTCGGCATCGCTGAGCTAACAGGACATTTTGCAGCAATTCCATCAAAGTTTTGTTAAAAAAATAAACGTACCTATTTCCGTCTACGAAGAATGGGCTAATAATCTGCTCCTCAATTTTGCCTTAGCACACCTAAACACTCCAAAGACGCTGGGTCACAATTTTCTGGAACAACTTCCCTATGAGCTGGATACCTATCATGTTGATATTACATTCGGCATCGCTGAGCTAACAGGACTTCTTGCAACAACTCCATCAAGGTGTTGTACAAAAATTAAACGTACCTATTTACGTCTATGAAAAATGGTCTAAAAATCCGGTCCTCCATTTAACAACTCCATCAAGGTGTTGTACAAAAAATAAACGTACCTATTTACGTCTATGAAAAATGGTCTAAAAATCCGGTTCTCCATTTTGCCACAGCACACCTTAACGCTACAAGGACGTTCGTGCACAATTTTCCGGAGCAACTTCCCAATGAGCTGGATAGCTATCATGTTGATATCTCATTCGGCATCGCTGACTTAACAGGACATCTTACAGCAATTCCATCAAACTTTTGTTCAAAAGATACCTATAGATACCTATAGATTCAAGAGATAGACGTACCTATTTCCGTTTACGAAAAATGGTATAATAATCCGGTCCTCAGTTTTGCCACAGCATGCCATAACACTCCAAGGGCGCTGGTGCACAATTTTCTGGAGCAACTTTGCAATGAATTGAACAGCTATCATGTTGATATCACATTCGGCATCGCTGAGCTAACAGAACATCTTGCAGCAATTCTGCCAAAGCGTTGTTAAAAAAATAGACGTACCTATTTCCGTCTATGAAAAATGATCTAGTAATCCGATCCTTAATTTTGCCCCAGCACACCTTAAGACTCCAAGGACGTTGGCACACAATTTTCATGAACAACTTTCCAATGAGCTGGACAGTTTTCATGTTGATATCACATTCGGCATCGCTGAGCTAACAGGACATCTTGCAACAATTCCATCAAAGTGTTGTTAAAAAAATTTACGTACCTACCCCTATTTTCGTCTATGAAAAATGACCTAATAATCCGATCCTTAATTTTTCCCCAGCACACCTGAACACTCCAAGGACGCTGGCGCACAATTTTCATAAACAACTTCCCAATCAGCTGGACAGTTTTCATGTTGATATCACAATCGGCATCACTGAGCTAACAGGATACCTTGCAACAATTCCATCAAAGTGTTGTTAAAAAAATTGACGTACCTACCCCTATTTTCGTCTATGAAAAATGATCTAATAATCCGGTCCGTAATTTTTCCAACACTCCAAGGCTGGTACACAATGTTCTCGAGCAACTTCGGTTAACCAATAATGCATATTATGCGTATTCAACTGTCCATGATTAATAATAGTTGATTTGCCAGTAAACGGAATCGAAAAAATTCGGATTCATTTGTAACTGAAGCAGAATCACTCAAAGAAATGAACCTTATTTCCAAAATCGCAAGCAAATATGGTACGGATTAAAATTATGACGTATTAATATTCGCTTTGGAGTTTCTGGAATGGCGCTCAATTTACCGACAAAGTAATTGTGGATCATGAACTACAGCAACCAGAACGGCAATCTGTGCTTATTCGTTTGTTTCCTTTTGAGTGGATTCACGCTGCCTGTTTCACGGTAGAAATGAATAATTCAATAGAAACATCGACTGGAAGGATGATTTTTGATAGGAAATCGTAGTGCATAATGTTCCTGCGCTAGCAATGAGTTTCTGCTGGTCTTACCTTAAATCAGAATCATTTCCACTCTCTCTCTCTGCTTGGATCTTGGATATCTTACTTTGTATGGTTACGCTGTTAAATCATTTAAAGTCATATCATAGGTCGTTGGAATGGTCTGAATATCAGCTACAACGTCTTAATAGATAAAGAACATGTTCCCATTTGAAAAACAATTGATGACGCAAAAGCTATTACTTTGACAAAAATCAATTTTCATTACTGTATCAGCCCTTTGAACTCAATAATTTTTTTTTCTTCACTATAAAAACAAAGAAGATATTTGTGGTGGTGACTATAAAGAAAAGCGTGGAGCGCTAAACTATATTCTTATCTTGGTGGACGCTAAAGACAAGAAAGCGACTTACTAAGAATGTAGTAAAATATATGTTCAAATCGAGGAAAAGTGTTCAAATAATTGCAATTGGCATTTTTTTCTTTCATAGATAGAATTTTTTTTAAGCTTTCTCAATTTCAATTTCTAATAAGATGTAAAACATGTAAAAAAATGTAAAACATCGCATAATTTATGGAATATGGGTAATTCCATAATTGCGGTGTTTACTTTTCTGTTTTATTTAAATTTATCATGCAATGAAACAGTAATTTGTTCTTCGATTTGGTAGGTTGAGTCCATAATGAGGCGACAAAAGTCGCTTTTAGTTCCCAAGACAATGATTGCACGTCATTTAAAAAGGATTGTTTGTCCAGTGAAGTGGTTTCTAAGGATTTTTTTAATGATCTACTGCGACTTCCCTGTATAAAATTGAACGAGAAAATAAGTTCATACAGATAAATTTCAAGTGTTTATACAATGCATATTTGTGTAATATGAGAAAACGCGTTGATATTAAATGGAGAAAGGAATACAGTTTGTAAGAAAGTAAATGTAAATGGTGAATATACTCCTACGATACAACTTGTAATATTCCAAGAAAAAATCTGCCTTTTTTTGTCGTTGTAATTTATTGTTGCTTTGTAAATATCCTTACATTGTTGATTTTAAATTTCAAGCAATAAATGTTGATTTGATTAAATATTAAAATGTCTTTTTACATAGTCTTTATATATACATGAATTGTCTTTTTGAAAAATGTTTTTTGTTTCATTCAAGAATTTTAATTGTGGAGCAAAGAAACAAAAAGCTCATTAAAAATAATTGCAAATAACAAAGTTTCAACATCAATGTTAAATTATTTGCCAATAAAATTTGTTTTTGACCATTGACTTTTTTTTGTGGGTTTCTAACAACTACTAAAGCAAAATTTAGACAATTTCAAAATCTAATTTTTGGCGCTTCTATATAATTGAAACTTTTTAAAATTATTATATAACAAACATCACAAACTATTCTATAAAATTAAATTTGAATAATCAAAAAGTTTCAACAAAATTTCAGATTGTCTGCAGGAAACGTTCAAAATTTGTCCAAATTCTAGCTTGTCTTCTAACTTCTTAAAACTGAGTTTGATTGTTTAATTTACCAATTTTTCTATTAATAACTCAGACTATTCAGAATAATAGAACAGTAATTTAATATAAAATAATGCAATAAAGAGAAAACTTTGCATAAACCTCTTTGTGTAATAAAACAATAATTTGCCATTTCAACAACAATATAATTGAACTTTCCATTCCTATACCCCACAAAAATCAAAAAACAATATTTTCAAGTTTAAGAACATCTGTCCCCGTTGGGCTGTGCCCAAAACGCGTGCATCTGCCCCAGTAACCATCTGCAGCAAGCAAAATAAGACATCACAAAAATCTTAAATAAATTTGTAGCACAATGAAATGGAATTGCGAATCAATTTAATTCGTTTTTAAAGGTTATTTGTCATGGTTGGATTTCATTAGCCTTTAGGTAAATGATGATAGTTTATGGATATTTGATCGTTTCTATATAATTGTGCGATTCACTTCCATCTTCCCACATTACAATACTACTTAGACAAGACCTGCACAATTATCTCACTGGGTGGGAAACATTTATTATTCTCATTGTTTACACCTTATATAAATTACACCCTAACATCAAATCTAATTACAATCAAATTGATGTACTAAACTAAACTATCTTATTAAATAAACAAGTTTTTATTAAATAAACAGGACTAGGCATAGACAAGACAAAGCACAGACAAGACTAGACATAGACTAAGCACATACAATACTAGACACAGACAATACTATATAGAATCGGACATAAGTGTTGTTATTACATTTTTTGTATTTTGTTATTGTTTAAACAAAGAAGATCGATGTCCAGAAAATATTACACAGATATTATATATAGACACGACACAAATAAGACTAAGCCTAGACACACAGAAGGCTAGAGACAGAGAAGGCTAGACACAGAGAAGGCTAGACACAAAGAAGGCTAGACACAGACAAGACTATATAGGCATAGAATAAACTATATAGACAAAGACAAGACTATATAGACCCAGACAAGACAATATAGACAAATACATAAGTCAGAGCTAGGCACATAGAAGGCTACACACAGAGAAGGCTAGATACAGACCAGGCTAGGCACAGAGAAGACTAGAGAAGACAAGATTAGACACAGACAAGAAAAATAAGACTAAGCACAGAGAAGGCTAGACACAGAGAAGGCTAGACACAAAGAAGGCTAGACACAGAGAAGACTAGACACAGGCAAGATTAGACACATACAAGACTATATAGGCATAGAATAAACTATATAGACACAGACAAAACTATATAGACCCAGACAAAGCTATACAGACCCAGGCAAGACTATGTAGACAAAGACATAAGTCACAGCTAGGCACAGAGAAGGCTAGACACAGAAAAGGCTAGACACAGACAAGACTATATAGACACAGACAAAACTATATAGACACAGACAAGACTATATAGACATAGACAAGACTATATAGACACGTGCAAGACTATATAGACACATACAAGACTATATAGACACAGACAGGACTATATAGGCACGTGCAAGACTATATAGACACAGACAATACTATATAGACACATACAAGAATATATAGACACAGAAAAGACTATATAGACACGTGCAAGACTATATAGACACAGACAAGACTATATTGTCACAGGCAAGACTATATAATAACAGACAAAATTATATAGAAGCAGACATAAGTCAGGGCTAGGCACAAGTTAGGCACAGAGAAGGCTAGACACAGAGAAGGCTAGATACACATCAGGCTAGTCACATATCAGGTTAGACACAGAGAAGTCTAGAGAGGGCAAGATTAGACACAGATAGGACTATATAGACACAGATATGTGTTGTTATTAAATTAATTGTATTTTGTTATTGTTGCAAGAACAAAATTTACTGGCAAGGAAATATTACACAGATATTAGACATAGACAATAATCACATAAGACAAAGCACATACAAGCTAGACGCAAGTATTTATTTAACAAAATATAATTTAATAATTTTTAAGGAAACAATTTAGTTTCAAATAATAATTTTTATTCAATAATTAAACAAAAATATTAAAATTAGAAATATTTGTGTCAAAAAAAATTACGAAAAACCTAAAAAGAAGAATTGTGAATTTGAATTTATTTTTAGCAAAATTTGATTCATTTACGATAGTAGTTTATGATACAAGTGTGTGAAGAAGGGCTTTTGTGCAAAGTTTAAAGCACGAGCCGAAGGCGAGTGGTTTGATCGCAATGAGTGCACAAAAGTCATTCACACACGTGTGTCATACATTATTTTATCTACGAAGCATGTTAAAATACTGTTGAATCTACAAAAAATAATTGTTTCTTATCAATATTATTGTAAAAATTGTAATTTTGACAGACAACATACTTCAAATCACTGAAACAATAAGGCTGGAACGTTCAGCGCCTCCGTCGAAAAAATAGTAAAAACGCAGTTACGGGAACACTATTTGGTCGTTGTCGATGAGTTGGGAAAGATTCCGGTTTCGATTTTTAATTATCCCGCCTGCATCAAATTTTGAATTTTCCGGCCTGCGCCGAATTTTGAATTTCCCCGCGCACAGTGCAGGAACCAGAAATGGGGTGGCCGGATGTGGGAAACCGGAAATGAGAAACCGGTGTGGAAAACCGGAAAGGGAATTCGAAACCGGTAGTCGAAACCTGAAACGGAAGTCGAAAAAAGTCCTCACACCCAGCGTGGGGTTACATAGACCTCACACGTGTGGCTAAATAGACCTCACACCCAGCGTGGGGTTACATAGACCTCGCACGTGGGGCTACATAGACCTCACTCTCATCTGTGAGAAACCGGAAGTGGGAAACCGAAAACGGAAGGCGAAACCGGAATCTGGGGTCGAAACAGGAAGTGTCAAAGTCAAAGGAAGTGGAGGACTTAGAAGAAACCATCTTTCCCTGCTTCATATAGTCTAGGTTAACCTAGATTTAATCTAGATTAAATTATGGTTAAGTTATGTTATATTAGAGCCAGATAAATCCAGACTGAGAGGCCAAGACTTCTTGATTCAAAATAAGAAAAATTAATTCAAATTTAATATTCGTCAGAAAATTTATTTTCACTACGTCTATGTTAGTGACGCGAGTAAAAACAAACAGAAATCGTTTAATAATTAAACTTCATTTGATTTGCATTGGACTTTTACGCACGATTTGGATAATTTTACACACGATTATAATAATGGCATCCTTCACATACAATAATGTATTTATTAATGTGTTCATTTTGGTGTGTGAGTAGAACACGCATACAAAACATTAAATAACGCATTAAATAACTGAAGCTTTTCATTTATTAATATTAAAAAAAAAATCAATGAAAATGTTATTAAACTTAACGATAAACACTCAACGATATTATAAATCGACTTAATGCACTTAAAAAAATATGTTTTTACACAAACTTTCTACGTTAGTTAAGTTTGCACTGATTTCGCAAATAAATAATTGCAGTAATAAAATGCCACAATTTTTTATTGCCAATATAATTTAAAAAAAAACAATTACATTTAAATAATCCAATAAAAAAATTAGTAAAACCAGATTTCTCGTACATAAAACTAATTAAATGAATTCAATTCAATATGCAAATTCTTTTAATTTTTTTTTATTTTATGAAATTCCCAACATTGCGCGATAAATTTTATTAAAAAATATTCATCTCGTGCGCAAAACGGACTTAATAAAGCTAATGGGGTTTTATTTAAATTCAGAACTTAATTTTCCCCCGAAAAACAAAATATTCGCAAAATTAGTTCAAACTTTCTGCGAGTATTAATTAAACAATCATGAACAATTGTTTGCAAAATTAATTAAAAAAAAAACTGTTACAAAGTTGTTTATTAAATTTTGAAAAGAAAAGTTAATGATGTTATAATGAAGTGATTAATTAAGAAGCACGGAGAATAATTAATATTCAATTCACAAATAAAACAAACCAAAATTATTATTATTACTTATAATATTGATATTTATAAAACTCGAACGAAATGTTAATAAATCATTATTTATACACGCACATGAAAATCAAACTGCCATCAGCGAAATATAATTTTTATTAACAACGAACATTATATTTTATACCTGATATAATTATAATTATGTAATAGCCGCCCTTAAGACATTACGCAATGAACTTGATTAAAACGGAAATTTATCCCCGTTTCGGCTCAATAATTACTCCAATATAAATTCACATTAAGTTTAGAAATTTGAATTTTAAAACAATTTCAATAATTATTATGGCTAATAGCCTTTGTTAAAACTCGCTTTAAGTTTTATTATTCCAAGGCTATCAACTACTTTGAATTCAATTAGACTGGCTTCAACAAGAAACTGTGTTTGCTGAGTATGGTCAATAGCCTTTTTTAAATGAATTCAATTGGAAATCGAATTTGCTTTTAGTTTGGAAAAGAATTATGAGTTTGATCGAAACTTACCCAATTTGATTTTGGGGCAAATGCGATTTAGTTTTCGATGCGAAGTGGATTTAGTATTTTCTCTTCGTGTTGCCTTATCAGTCCGCTTCGTATGGATTCTTGTACAATTCTTTAACAAAGAAAAAATCTCACATGAATTTATTAAATATTTACAAAATCAGATATAAATATGCAAAAATTATTCAAATTAAACAAAACAGTAATAAAATCAATATTAATAAAAAAACAACCTTGAACCATATATTGTCCATTTATTTCATTATCAAAAAACAAATAAAGACAGTTATCTAGATAATTAATCAATTACTTAATTAATTCGATATTTTTCTTCTTAGGTACACCTAGAATGATTTGCTATGAGATTCCAAATACAAAACGGTTTCTGCTAGTAGCAAACCATCTGTCTGTATGTTCACCTGCCCTGTCTAACTTCGAAAAATATTACCTGACTCAACTTAATAGATGACTTATATCACAGATAATAATCAAGAATCCAAAGTTTTTCCATTGCCAAAGAAACCAAAATAAATATATGTTCAGATTAAAAATAATTGATAAATATTGTCATTATGTAATAAATTGCGTAATAAATTTGATGGTTTAAATTGGTCTAGGCTAGAGATTGAAGTAGATAAGATAATTAGTTTATGTGTCTGCAGTGGAGTTGGAAATTATTAGTCTAATTTTCGTGTTAATCAAATTATCCAGTCTAGGTTGTTAGTAATTGGAGATTATGTAATAATGATTCCGTTAAAAGTTGTTTTTTTTGTAAGTGATGACCTAAGTTAAAAATCTCAGAAAGCTAGTTGATCTAAATAAGTAACGGCATTCTTTCTAGCTAACTCAGATTCCAATTAAATCGTTAATGACGAAATGTTCAAATTAGATGAAATTAAAAAACTACAATTGAGTAGTTAAGTTAGTTATTAACTTTTTATTACGTTATTTAACTACTAATTCAATCTAAATATGACTACAACATCAAACTTGGGATTAAGCAGTTAAGATTCGTTACAAAATTTCAATTCTTGAGATTTCAAGTTACGCATAAATGAACTAATTTCAGATTTCATAAAATGTAAAAAATGATTTTTTTGTAGCATTTCTTTATATCGATATTAGGAACGTAAATTTAGAAAAAAGTTGGGAATAATTGCAATTTTGAGATACGCGTAGGGATTGCAATCGGGTGTCATTTTCAATCCGGCCGGATCCGGCCGAATTTCCATCGATCCGGCCGGATCCGGTGGGATCGTTGGAAATTCGGCTGATAATTTCCCCTTTTCGTTCCAAAATGGACTGTTTTTTAGCAAATTTAGTTAAATCATTCGGTTTCGCCACAAAAGTAAAAAATATGAAATGCAATTTTTTTTTTCAATTGGTACCCTTTCTTTGAATTTCGTTTATCAATTTACATGAGTTTATATGGTCGGGTTTAATGATAAATTAAATCGAAATTACTGTATATGTATGTAATAGCATACAATAATTTCAACACCTAGACCAGACCATACAAAACTCATGTAAATTGAGAAACGAAATTCAAAGAAGGTACCAATTCACAGGGGTACCATTGAAAAAAAAATTGCATTTCATATTTTTTACTTTTGTGGCTAAACCGAATGATTTAACTAAATGTGCAGAAAATACTTTTTTGTGGATACCGACGTCTTAGATATTGAGATCCGGGTTACTATTTTGTATTTTGAAGCATTAACGAGATATTTGCAAAAAACCTTTGAAGCAAAATTAATTCCCCACGCCGACCCCATTGGAGGCTGAGCGATCAAATGTGGTCAAAGGGTACTTCTTGTGGATCATTAATTTTGGTGTTAAAAAAACCATGTAACGCACGTATTTAAAGTACGTGCTCGAGCATCAGCGCGATTTTTTCATAAAAAATTCGCAACACCGGATCCGGTGACCGGATCCGGTATATTGGTACCGGATACGGTAAACGTTTAGTGATGCTGGATCCACCGGATTACCGGATCCGATTTTCCGGATTGCAATCCCTAGATACGCGAATCAAGAAATCTTAAATCAATCAACAAATTTTAAAATTCGTTTAAAACTGACAAATAAACAAAATTAATTGAAACATATAAAGATATAGACTTTGTTTATATTAATTTTAGACAACTGTGTGCAACTTTCAGGTTTCAGAAACGGAAATTGAGAAACTAAGAAAAATTAGTTTTGCAAAAATAAAAAAAAAATTAAATTTGTGAAAGGTAGGCCAATGAACAGAATTTATTGATCATTGTAGAATTTGTCTACATTCAATTTATCACACTTGAAGGAAAGTTTCAGATTTCAGAAACAAAAATTGTATATTTGAGAAAAAGTACGAACGCAAGTTTCGCGGAAATCAAATAATGAAATTCGTAAAAGACAAGCATATGAACAAAATTAATTGAAATTTGCAGAATTTGTGTACATTTAATTTAATAAACTTTGTGGAAAGTTTCAAGTTTCAGGAACAACAATTTGAGACAAAATGCGATTTCAAGTTTCCCGAAAATACTAAAATTCAAGTTTCGCGAAAATCAGGAAATTAAAATTAATATTCGTAAATAATACAATGAATTGAAAGTTCCAGACCATGTTTTATTTTCATCTAAACAATCTTTGTGGAAAGTTTGGAAAAATTCGAGAAAAAATGCGAAAATAATAAAATTCAAGTTTCCCGAAAATAATAAAATTCAAGTTTTGCGAAAATCAGGAAATTAAAATGTGTAAATAATACAATGAACTGAAAGTTGCATAATTTGTTTATATTCATTTAAACAATCTTTGTAGAAAGTTTTGGATTTTGAAAAAATTGTAGATTTAAGATAAAATCAAGAATTTAATAATTTGTAATAGCAAAACAAACATAATTAAAAAACAGAAAACAATTTTAAAACGTTTAACTGAAAATTCTAGGTTTTTGAAAAAGGGATTTCAAGTTACGGGAAATATTAAATATACTTAGATACAAACTGTATCATACTGAGATCAATCATACAAACTTATGAAAGACGAAATATAGCTTGAATATATAAATATATTCAACCTGTTCGTAGCTCTATAATATTAAGTCTTATTTAGACTATGAACAAATCTGATGCTGAAACAACTACTTCCTGGCTAATATTACACAGGATATTTACACAGGATTTTCCCAGTACATTTTCATGTCATTAACAGCACTAGACAAATAACATTGTTTTTAAGATCATATTATTTTTCCATAGTCTATATAGTCTTAATAAGACTTAATATTATAGAGTTACGGACAGGTTGAATATTTTTATATATTCAAGCTATATTTCGTCTTTAATAAGTTTGTATGATTGTAGCTATAATTAGTATGGTTTCA
Source organism: Phosphuga atrata (assembly GCA_944588485.1). Lineage (NCBI taxonomy): Eukaryota > Metazoa > Arthropoda > Insecta > Coleoptera > Silphidae > Phosphuga > Phosphuga atrata. The sequence goes on along the minus strand of OX155907.1, from coordinate 140,966 downwards.
CCAATATTCAATTCTCATTTAAATCAATAACTGTAACTAAGTTCATGTTTTTCTACACAAATGTCAAATCAAAACCTAACCCCACCATGTGCATGACTGGCGTTCATGCACATGGTGTCGTTCATGTAAGTGTATTCTAATTTGTAATTCAAACAGCAAAGCTGCACTGCTGAGAGTTAAATAACAAAACGCATCTGCCGATGACTATTCTCTTAATTTAAAATAGAAAGAAATGATCTTAAAAACATTGTTATTTATCTAGTACTTGTTAATAACATAAAAATGTACTTGTAATAGTAATAACTTTTTTAGCAATTTTCTGTTGTATAATTCAATATCCTGTGTGATATTAGCCTGGAAGTAGTTGTTTCAACATGAGATTTGTTCATATTCTTAATAAGATAATATTACTTACTTAATATTATAGAGCGACCTATGAACAGGTTGAATATATTTATATATTCCAGAATATATTATCAGTCAAATTGTAAGCGAGAGACCAGCTGAGGAAATTACTTAAAGCAAGATGTGGGTCAAAAACCTATTCAAACATTTTTGAAACAAACTTTTATTATCTTGATTTAAAGCAGTATTTACTATTATTTTTCAACTCACAACTTGTTAAACTAATCTACATAGTTGTTTGAAGTATTTTAAACAACCAATTACAATATTGTATTAGACTAATTCCGACTGGTCACCTGTTCAAATACGAGTGTTTTTTCCTTAACTTTTTATTATCTTGATTTAAGCCAGCACTAAAGGTCTCACAGCAGTGACTTGTAAAACTAGTCTATGTGGATTTCCAGTTTTTAATTATTTGATTACACTTGTATAGCTTTGGTCACCTGTTTAAATATGAAGATCGTTGGAAATGGCTTAATTTTATTATCTTGATTGAAACTAGTGGTGAAGAGTAAAAACAAGTTGACTGTATATGTAAGTGTCCGCGTTTATTTCAGAGATTTTAAAGTAAATAAAACTGTAAATGGTAAATGAAATCTGTGGATTTTAGAAAAGCTAGCTGAGATATCAAGTTTCGCAAAAATTAAGGAATTTTGATATTAGTTAAAGAGAATGAACAATATTAATCGAAACTTTTGTTTTTAGGAATTACGATAAGCTTTAAACTTTTGTTAACACAGTTGAAACTTTACAAAAATATTATAAATATTAAAATGAAAATGGCAGAAAGACCTTCTGAAGAAGAAAAGAAGAAAGATGGTCGATAGCCATTTATTCCCTTTTGGTATAGATAAAGATTATTATTTATTAAAATTAAGAAATATTAAAAGTAATGCAAGATTATTTTTATTTATGAAAAAGTTGTGGATATATTATGGGAATTTTTTGGAAACGTGCAGTAATAAATTTTGTAACTTAAAAAATTGCTAAAAAAGTAAAAAAAAAACTGTGAAATATGTTATAAATAAAATATTAAAAAAATGGTGGTTTATATATCAATTTTTACACTAAAGCATATGTAAAGCATATTGGCAACTTAGGATTCTTGATTCATAAAATGTTAGTGTTAATGTTGATTCATAAAATGTTGATGTTTGTAAGGTTTTAGAAATAAAATTAAACTAAAATTTTGTGTTGCGGAAAGAGGATTCAAGTTTCTCGAAAATCAAGAAATTTGGAAATTTGTGAGACAGATAGATCAAAATTGAAATAGTTTATTAAATAGTCAAAATAGTTAATCAAAATTTGCAAAATTTGTTTATATTAATTTGGAAATGTTTCAGGTTTCGTAAATTAAATTTGTAAATTTTAGAAAAAAATTTAAAATTTGATCACAAATCGATATGTCGAGTACGGTTGCAGATAATTGAAAACGGATTAGGGCATCGTTTTCAGGATTCCCTATAGATGCATTTAGATTTTCCTTGAAAAATTTATTACTTTCCCAATTCTCTGACCAGACGAAAAATTTTTACCAAATTTCGCTCGATTTTACAAATTTTATCAAGCCGTATCTCGTGATCCAGAGCAGTTAGCAAAATACAGTTTGCTTATTTATAACCAGCAGGAAAAAAAACTTTTAGAAACACATTGAAATTTCTCAATAAGTTGATAAAAAACGAATTTAGCGAAATAAATTTTCTCCCGAGTTGTATGTAACTTGGATTATCACAGAGATTTCAAATTTTACTAATCGATGCAGCATCACAAAATTAGCCAAAGTACATATAACGGTGACCTATAGATAGAGCTTAGGGGTGTAAGGAGTGGGAAACCGATTTGTGTCGTGTGGAATGCCAAATTACCAACCTCTCACTCGCCTGGTGCACTCTGACTTCGACAAACGAGGCTCTGGCGACCAAATATAGGCGGTTTAACCTAAATTTAAATTAAAGGTACAATGCATAGGAAATAGTGCACATAACTCCTTGGGGCTCCTGCGGCCCCATGAGGTAAGTCTGGCCACTATAGCTGGTGTTGGGTGCTGGGTTTGGTTTGGGTAGCAGCACCAGAATACGAGTACGATGTGCTTATCACCCATCTACCCTAAATCATGCTGATGAAAAATGACATGAGAAAACTAAGACATGAGAAAACCAGACAGATCATATCTTGACGAAAATTAGATACAAATAGGATTCTGGAACGCTAGAACTAGGTTTAGAAATGCAGAGCAAATAACAACAAACCATAGCTGACATCAACATTACTCTAAACACATAACTCTAAATACTGCAGCGACTATCGCACTATAATCAATATCGGAGGCATCGCATCAAACGGATTGACAATGAGTCCCCAGTGTCAGCAGCGATCGCATTTGCCGACGCAATCTACCATCAATTACCATCAAATACCATATTCTGTATGACGTCATCGGCACGTCGTAAAAGTTGCCCCTCGGAGCATCGGCATCGGCATTGCCGACGGGTAGATTCGTGCGATCCGTTCGATGCGGATCAGAGAACGCACTTGTATTACTTTCTATGGAAAGAATACTACGATCCGTTTGATTTTGATCAGTTTGATCCGTTTGATCTGTTTGATCCGATGCGTCCGATACGTGCGATGCGTCTGATACGTACGATGTGAAAATGTGTTACTAACAATAAAGACAAAGAAGCTGGAATAACTTGGCCATATAATGAGGAACAGTCAACGGTACGGTCTATTGCGACTTAAACTACAAGGAAGAGTGGATGGAAGAATATTGTGGCTAAAAAAGCTTCTAACCTAGTTCAATACAACAACAACAAATCTCTTCAAGGCTGCAACAAACAAAGTTCGAATTTCCATGATGATTGCCAACATCCGAAGCGGATAAGCACAAGAAGAAGAAGATCAAATAACGTACACATTTTAGGTTTAAGTGAAACATGATGGAAAGGTACAGGTGAAAAACGGGCAACAACAGAAGAATTGCGTTGTACTCAGTGAACCACGAGGATGGCCACCACATGCAAGGCGTAAGAATACTCTTGAGTAAAGAGTTGAGCAAACATATTATGAGCTGGACACCAATTAACAGCAGGTTTATCGTTGCCCGACTGAGAACCTAGCGCAGAAACCTTGTTTTAAATACAATATTATGCTCAAACCGAAACTGCAACAGACGAGGAGAAAGATAATTTTTCACTGCTCTAACATGCAATCAACAGAGTCAGGTATTCGGAGGAAGGCTTTCGTCGAGGCTCTATGTTCCACAAGGAATGTTTGAGAAATTATATAGAGTATATTCTTGATAATCCGGCACCGTCAGTAATCCGGTGCTCTGGGGAAACACGTGTCTTATCTTTACACTGGCCCGCGCCGGATATAAACCTCGCGCACAGAATAAATAACTCAAAAACAACACCATCCAGTCTTCTTGGAAAAAGGCCTGGCCAACACACCCCGCTTTGATTGACGATTCTGACAAAACTAACTCCACTATACAATTGTCTTATTAACTGTTCTAAGTTACATATATTTTTGTATGTACACACTTACCTTTATAGATATATATTTTATTCTTTTTGAAATGCAATTATACATAAAATATGTAAAATCTTATTGTTATTTGTTTTGTTTTAATCCTGATAATCCGGAATTTTTTGATGATCCGGCGGTTGTCTGGTCCCATATGTGTCGGATTATCAAGACTATACTGTGGAGCTTCAAATTTCATAAATCGTATAGACCCAGTCATCGATCTATTGAATGACTAAACCAGGGGTCTCCAAACTTTCCAGCCTTAGGGCCATACGGATTACTCCAGTAAGTTCCGAGGGCCAAAACCATATTATCATTGTTGCCGGTGGTAAAAAGTGAAATAGTCCACTGATGAAAAAAAAGTCCGAAAAAGTACGCAACGTTTAAAAAAGGCTGCAAATCGGACTAAAGTCCGCAAAACGGCAACACAGCATATTATTAATTTTCCTGTCATTATCTGTAATTTCTAGATTAGTCGTAGAGTACGAGCCATGAGGAGTAACGTGACACGACATCTGGTGGACACAAGCGGAAATAGGTAGTACCTTCTATCGCTAACAGATGGCGCTAATAGCACGTACAGAATAATCTCGTTGGTTCGAGAAAGTTCTGGTGTCTTTCACTCACTTCTAGATGGCAGTAATTGGAATTTATAAGAAGGCTAGTGGCGCAACCACAAGTCAGTTCCTATGACACTGTTGTGAAATAAAATAGTGCGTACCTCCTTAAAACGTGTTTGTGCGTGTTTAAGTTTAAGACATCTTTGTAACAGTATTTTGATTTGAATTGTTGCTTTTGTGTGTGATTTAGTAGTATGGAAAAGAAGCGAAAAATTGATAGTGAATGCAGAAAATTCAAAGATCAGTGGAACATTCAGTATTTCGTAATTGAGTCCAGTAACAAGGCGCTATGTTTGATTTGCAATGAAAGCATAGCCGTTCTCAAGGAATATAACATTAAACGTCATTATGAAGGAAAACATTTTCAAAATTACTCAAAATATACAGGAAGTTTGCGGACAGAAAAATTCGAACCTATGAAGCGCGGATTGAAATCGCAGCAATCTTCATTTACAAAACTCAAAACTGAACAAGAGGCTGGCTGCAACTCGTGCCAGCTTTCGTGTGGCTCTTGAAATTGCAAAACGTGGAAAACCATTCACCGATGGAGAAATGATCAGAGAATGCATAATTGCAGTAGCCGAAGAAATGTGCCCTGAAAAGATAAATTTATTAAAAACTGTCAGTATGTCAGCAAACACTGTGGCACGGAGGGTAGAAAACATCGCTGAAAATATATCCTCTCAACTGTTCGACAAAAATGGACAAGTTGAGTGGTTTTCTTTGGCCTTGGGACTCATCCAAGGCCAAAGAAAACGGATGTGTCAGATACTGCTCAGGTGTTGATTTATATTCGAGGAGTAGATAAAAGCTATGAAGTGCATGAAGAACTTCTTGATATGTATAGTAATCATGGCACAACTACTGGTACAGATATTTTTAAAGGAGTTGAAATGGCCATTAATCAAAAGAACCTTCGATGGAAAAACTTGAAATGTATTACAACTGATGGAGGCAAAAACATGAGTGGGAAAGATAAAGGAGTGGTCGCTCTTGTGTCAAAGGCTGTAGAAAATGACGGTGGTTCAAAACCATTATTCTTACATTGTATCATTCATCAACAGTCTTTATGCGGAAAATGTTTGGATATGTCTGAAGTTCTGAAACGAGTCATATCAACTGTTAATTTTATCAGATCTTTTGGGCTGAATCACCGACAATTCCGACAATTTATTGAAGAGATTGGAGAAAATGACTTACCTTATCATACTGCCGTACGTTGGCTTAGTTGTGGGAAAGTCCTTCAGCGCTTTTTTGAACTTCGAGCAGTGATCGAAATTTTTTTGAATGAAAAGCATCGCCCTCTTACTGAATTACAAAACAACGCATGGCTGTGGAAGTTAGCATTCTATGTTGATTTGACAAAACATGTGAACGACCTGAATTTGAGATTGCAAGGAGAAAACCAGCATCTTCCTGATTTATACACTAATATCAAATCATTCCGGAAGAAATTGATACTGTTTCAATCACAACTACGAAGTAAATGTTTTTCACATTTTAAAACATGTGAAATATTCAGCCACACCACTGAGACTGAGTTTCCTATCGATTTTGCAATCGAAACTTTAAGTGCTTTGAAAATAAATTTTTATACTCGTTTCTCGGACTTTGATGCCATTGCGAATCAAATTAAGATTTTTCAGAATCCTTTTGATACTGACATTAAAACCCTAGCCCCGGAACTTCAAATGGAAATGATTGATCTACAGTGCAGTGATATAATTAAGAACAAATATCAAAACTCATCTTTGTTGGAATTTTATAATAGTCTTCCACTGACACAATTTGATAATTTGCATAAATTTGCTCGTGGGCTGTTTTCTGTTTTTGGTACTACTTATTTGTGTGAGAAGACCTTCTCCAAAATGAAGTACACAAAAAATGTTTACAGATCTAAATTAACTGATGAGCATCTTAAATCTCTTTTAATAATTGGTACAAGTAAAATTAGTCCACAACTACAAACTATTGTCAGTGAAAAATCTCAATTACATAAATCTCATTTGTATTTCATATGTCATTATGCTTGTTATAAGTTATGTTTTTATTTAAAATGTATAAAATGTTAATTGGATTCATTTCAATAATTTGTTAGTTATTATATACCGAAGTTAAATTTTCTGCATATTATACATGTCTTTACTCATTACAATTCTGTGTTTCTTTATCCAACTTATCACAAAAACAATAACAATAAGCCTACAACAATGTTATGAGTAGTTAGCCCACGACCATATCAATGTAGATGCCATATTAATAATTATTCAACATCAAATTAGAATACTTCAGTAAACTAAATTTAATTTGCTATAAAAAATATGTTCTCTAAAAGGAGTTTTCAAGTATGCTAGCTCTCCGTTGGCCGGACAAAATCTGTCCGCGGGCCGGATGTGGCCCTCGGGCCGTAGTTTGGAGACCCCTGAACTAAACGAACAAAATAAATATAACACGTTCGCTACCGCCTCGTTAAGCGCCTCGTAGATGAGCCTCAACAATTTCTCAGATTGATCGCTGTCTCAAATATGAGCCAGCAACTACGTTGAACCAACTGTACATTTATAAATCAACAAAAGAAGGTAGCTAGTTCAGATTTTGTCTAGTATAAGAGCCGCATGGTCTGTTTTTAGCTAGTAGCGTTAGAGACAAGTGCATCAGAGTCTAGTGATCAAGAGGTACAAATCTCTTCTGATGAAATTGATAAACAGGTTGCAGATCCTAGTTAAGACCACGATAAAAATGACAATTTAATAGCCACAAATCTAAACGATGACGGGGTAGATGCGATTGGGTAGATATAGACAAACTTTTTGATTTTTCTAAGCATAAAGGCTTGAAAATCCAAATTTCATCTACAACTACTGCGAGAGAAATATTCGTCTTATTATTTGACTCACTTCAACTCACTTGTTGACAAGATTTGTGACTGGGTGAATTATCGCGCACAATCTCGATGTTTAACAAATAAATTGATATATATATATATATATATATATATATATATATATATATATATATATTATATATATATATATATATATATATATATATATATATATATATATATATTTATATATGTGTATAAGCTTCTCATATCTTTCAAATATGTTTACTTTTTTGTATTCCAAATAATTCTAGAAATAAAAACTTTTGATTTAAATTGCAGCTGAATAGCTTTCTTTCCGTCTAATATATGAGGCACTTATTCTATTAATTAAATTTTGCAATTATAGACCAGCGTCTTATATGTGAGCCGGATCAAAAAATTTGTTCGGCCGTTGGTTAATCGGACGACACGTACAGTAATCCGGCGGTCTGGAGACCCTTCGCGCTCTTGCTTCCCACCACTCCTTCTGATAATCCGGTGGTTGTCTGGGCCCATATGTGTCGGATTATTGAGATTAAACTGTATATCTATCAAGAAAAATGTGGATTTTATTTATCTCACTTTAAAAAAAAATATTTCTCTGTGAAGTCGAAAGTCCGTTGGCAACGAACGTATTAAACTTGTAGAATTGGTTTTCAATCCATTTATTAAACTTTTAATTTTAGTATCGTAAAAATGAAGAAATTGTAAACTTCGCAACAGGCAAATAAATAAACAAACTTTCTATAATTGGTTTATAATAATTTTAGTAATCTTTGTAGGAAGTTTGAGATGTAATTAATTAATTCCAGACTTAATAGTTTTCGTTAATGCAAAAAATAATCTGTAGTAACTATAAAATCCATATAAAGCAATTTCCAATATAATTAGCATCTTCTTATCCAAATCTAGATCCTAAAAATTCTTAAAACAGTTTATTAATAATAGAAAAACTAGTATCTAGTAATAAATTCCAATCCACACTCGATTAAACCTCGCCATATAAATCGCTATCGGTGAAATGTTATCTGCGAGTTAAAAAGTCATTTTCGATGTTTCGCAGCGATTTCCACGTACAACCTGTTGCTCTGCTTAATGCCCTTGCAGCAAAACAACTTGTTGCTCTGCTACATTTTACGTAATAATTTGTGTTGTTGTTTTCGGAATCCGGATGAAAGATATTTGGTGTGCTATATTTATTCGTTTTTTTTTTACTTTGTGGGGAAAAGGTTGTAATTTATGTCGACACGTAGTGCACATGTAAAATGTTCAACTTCCGTTCGATTCTAACAGCTTTCGTGTAATGGTTAGGCAATATTTATAGGCAGAATGAGTTAGACCGTTACATAACGCGAACAGGACTCGGAGCGGTGAAATTTATTGAAATCTGTTCAAAGAGTAAGTTTACTTACTCCGTTCTGTAATTCTTTTTGTGTTTCATATTTATTGTTTGGTTCTATTTGTTTTCAAAATCTCAAAAGTATACACTCACACTTGTTTTCACAGTTAACTCTTCACTATCAGTTTCTCAATCGAGATAACAATCTTCATATTTACACACGACACCAATAGTAAAAATAATATTAAAATAAAACCCTTAATAAAAATCCGCTCGAAATCTGAGCATCAGTTTTCTTTATAAATATATAAGGAGAATCGAGGCAAGAAGTCGATTTTTTTTTTAATTGGGTTAATATTGCTGACTGTTGGTAGAAGGACCTGAGGGTCGGTAGCACTTCGGTCGGTACAATAAATATTATTATTGCTGACAAAATTAAAGCGCGAAACTTATGCTCGCGATTATTATAACGAAGATTAAATCAATCTAAGTTTAGCACTCCACTCCGATATTTATCTGAACGTAATATTATAATAAACAATATACCAACACATGCGGTCTTCGACATATATAATTAAATTTAATATGAAACACTTAATTAATCTAGAACATAGTATCAAAAATATAAAAATATTGAGTTATGCAATCCAGTTTTGATGTTTAAAGGGTCAATTCTCTAGATAATGGGGAAGTAAGTTTAAAATCGATTTATTCAAATCGATCGGACAAAATACAAATCACTGATACAATAAGGTTAGAACGTTTACCGTGGAAAAAATTGCTAACTAGTAAAAAAGAACAGTAACGGGGAGACAATTTGGTCGTTGTCGATGTAATCTAGGTTAAACTAGATTAAATCTCGATTAGGTTATGGTTAGGTAATTTATATAATAATTTATATTAGAGCCAGATAAATCCACACTGAGAGTTTCAAAATAACAGTTCGAAAATTTATTTTCAACGCGTCTACGTATTTTGTTTAGTGACGCGAGTTGCTGTCATAGTAGCGACAAACAGAAATCGTTTAATAATTATACTTCATTTGATTTACATTGAACTTTCACGCACGATTTGGATAGTTTTAAACACGATTATAATAATGGCATCCTTCACATACAATAATTTACTTATTAATGTGTTCATTTTGATATGCGAGTAGATAAATACATTTTATATGGAATACTTAATTAATCTAGCATTTCTGAGCTATGTCATCCAGTTCTGAACTACTTTTAAAGTTTCTAGCTAATTAGAAAGTTAGTTTAAAATCGATTTATTAAAATCTCTCGGACAAGGTTGACGAATATTTATATGTACGTAACATAAACATTTATTATAATAAACAAAACACCAACAGTGTGCAATATACAGGCTATACAGGCGACATATACAATAGTAGTTTATGATACAAGTGTGTGCACAAAAGCCTTTCACACACGAGTGTCATACAATATTTTATATACGAGGCATTATAAAATACAGTTGAATCTACAAACAAATAATTGTTTCTTACCGATAATATTGAAAATTTGTAATTTTGACAGACAAAATACTTCAAATCAGTGACACAATAAGGTTAGAACGTTCAGCGCCTACGTGACAAAAATTGCTAACTATTAAAAACGCACAGTGACGGGAACAATATTTGGTCATCGTCGATGTAATCTAGGTAAACCTAAATTTAATCTAGATTAGGTTATGGTTAGGTTAGGTTAAATAGAGCCAGATAAATCCACAATGAGAGGCTGAGACTTCTTGATTCAAAGTAAGAAAAATTAATTCAATTTTAATACACGTCAGAAAATTTATTTTCACTACGTCTATGTTTTTTGTTTAGTGACGCGAGTTGTTGCCATGGTAGCAACAGAACAGAAATCGTTTAATAATGAAACCCCATTTTATTTTTTACACACTTATATTAATGGCATCCTTGATATACAATAATTGACTTATATCACATATATTTCATTTTGGTGAGCGAGTAGATAAATACATTTGATATGGTATACTTAATTAATCTAAAACTAAGTTTCAAATAAAGTTTAGACTAAGAGTATTAAAATATTGCATTGCTGAGCTACGTCATCCAGTTTTGAACGAAAAATCGATATTACAATCGCTCGGACAAGGTTAAGATCAGACAAAGTTGAGAACAGACAGACGAGAAAGCGAGCTAATAAAAAAAAAACGTAATAAAATAAATAAATAATAAAATATAAATTATAAACCTTGCAATAGATATTTATAAAATAAATTTCAAACAAGATAAAATTAACTTCATTCGTTTGTCTGTCTTTTACAAATAGCGAATTAGTTAATATGGGATTAACCTTCATATCTAACAATCTATTTTGTACAAGTCTAGGCATTTATTTTTTCAGTCCGATCTAATCTATATAGTCTATTAGATAATTGTTTTCTTGCAATTGCATTTGGTCTGTAATTAAGTGGTATTAGTGAACTTTTTACCTTTTCGTTTTGACCTTAGCGTTGCTTCACGCGGCCTGCGAAATTAAAAAATGAAATGTTTAGTGGAAATTTTATATTAAAACAAAAGTCTCATATGCAAAGGCCTTGTTCTCAATAGCAACCGAGATTTAAGGATCTCTTGCCCAATTCCATTGAATTGTCCAAACCAATTAAATAAGAAAATTTTTATTTTAAATATTTTGTTTAGTTCGTAGTTGAAATCTCTGTCAATATTTCTCCACCATTTTAACATTTTTTTAAATTAAAACTTCTTTAGGAGTAACTCAGATCTTATTTCGATCGGAAATGACGTTGACTGACGGAAATAAGGTTACGTTAAGTCGTATCTACATAGATGTCGCTCTTTAACAGTTCCAACATTTTGACATTTCTCAACATTAGGTAGCGACTTGAGAGTAACTCAGAACTTTTTTCTAACGGAAATAACGCTATGTAGAATCTATATACCCCATACAACGTTTCCGTTTGTGACAATTTTAATTTTCTACAACGCTCAACAGTAAAATTGTATAACGCGGTTTTGACATAACATCGAGCAAAAATTTGGACAAAGTTTTCTAATGATTTTTCTCTAAATTTTTCCCAATTCCAAACATTTTTTATCATGAAGGGTCCAATTTAAATGCAACATTATAAAAAGAACTACAGAAAAAAAAATCTGTATGTTGAGTATGAAATCTGCAATATACCTGAGCTCGAGTATAGTTTAAAACATCCCGACTAACTAACATTTACACATTTCGAGAAGAATGTGTCTAAGCAGAATCGAGGCTAGCTGAACAAACTCTGTTCAAAATTGATCGCAACATTTCATACACTATACACTTTAATACACTATTAAGTCTAAAAACAGAAAATAAAATATATCTAAAAAACTTTTTAAAAAACCTACTAAAATGCCTATAAAAATTAGAAAAATAATATAATTGACACATTCCTTGTAGACTGACTCCTTTTGGTGACAATAAAGATTATTATTATTATTTCCTTGTGGATGCTCGACGATTTTATTTTTAGTCAACACTATAAAAAAAATAGTAGTTTATGATAGAAGTGTGCACAAAAGCCTTTCACACACGTGTATTTATCTACGAAGCATGTTAAAATACTGTCGAATATACAAAAAAATAATGATTTCTTACCGATAATATTGAAAAATTGTAATTTTGACAGACAAAATACTTAAAATCACTAAAACAATAAGGTTAAAACGTTCAGTGCCTCCGTGGCAAAAATTGCTAACTAGTACAAACGCATTATCGGGAACAATATTTAGTCGTTCTCGGTGTAATATAGATTTACCTACATTTCATCTAGATTAGGTTATGGTTAGGTTAAGTTATATTAGAGCCAGATAAATCCAGACTGGGAGTCCAAAATTTCACGATTCTAAATCAGAAAAATTAATTAAATTAATATACGTCAGAATATTTTCACTAAGTCTATGTTTTTTCTTTAGTGACGCGAGTTGTTGCCATAGTTGTTAACAACAAACAGAAATCGTTTAATAATGAAACTCCATTTGATTCACATTGGACTTTTAAGCACGATTTTTATACTTTTTCACACGCTTATAATAATGGCATCCTTCACATACAATAATTTTCTTATTAATGTGTTCATTTTGGTGTGCAAGTAGATCTCCTTTTTGATACATTTTGATATAAAAGTGTGCTTTTTCAAGACATTTTCTTATATATTTTATTAATCAAAAATAATAAACATTGTATGTTTCACATCCGTTGTTCTATTTATATTAACCAAACTTTTAAAAATTTAGCGATTTCGAAATCTTAATTGTTTATCAGCGTAAATATTCATTAACAAAATGTTATTTGTTGCATACAGTCACGTTCCACATTTTCCTGACCTGGAACAACCGCAGAATACGGAAAATATCTAAAATAATTTAGTTCACTTCAGAAATATTAGAAATCGAATTCATAATCACAGCATGTGTATTTACACTAATTAGTCATTAAAACGTAATTCCAATCTAATTTCTCCAACTTAATTAAAATATACAATTTTAATTATTTTATGGAAAACAGACAGGAAAACAGAAGAAAAATTAAATCTTATTTTACCAATCGGTCTAAAATCTACGATGAAATTTTTTTAATGATTAAACATTAAAAAAGTTTGTTTTATTTTAAATTGAATATACTGAAAACCTAGTTTTTATTGCAGTGTGAATATTAAGATAAAGAATTGGAGTAAACTAGCGAGGACATGATAAACAAAGAAAGTCAAAACTGTTAACAAATCTTATTAATAGACAATAGAATGCAATGACATGTATGATACGTGGTCGATTGCGGCTCGACTTCCAAGGTTTCACTTTCAAAAAAAAAAACGAAATAAAAACACAAACCTGAACTCCAGTCCCACCTATACCAATAGTCTATATAGATTACTTATTATTTACCAGCAGAAATCAAACCCTATTGAATGCATAAGTGAGAAATTTCTATTCGATTGGAATATGAAATCAGCTCCGAATACACGTGTAAAGTAAATTGTGACCAGAATTCTTAATTCCCATTGATTTTACAAAACGCTTCACGTATCACCGTACCACCGTCGACACAAACTTTTTCATCAATAGAAAATAAAAAGACAGACATTCTTGTCTGTCTAGTCTTGTCTGTCTAGTCTTGTCTGTCTAGTCTTGTCTGTCTGGTCTTGTCTGGTCTTGTCTGGTCTTGTCTGGTCTTGTCTGGTCTTGTCTGGTCTTGTCTGTCTAGTCTTGTCTGTCTAGTCTTGTCTGTCTAGTCTTGTCTGTCTAGTCTTGTCTGTCTAGTCTTGTCTGTCAATCTTGTCTGTCTAATCAAATCAAATCAAAATAATTTATTTATAGGTCTAAATGAAATGTGTCAATATAAAACATTCAAAACATATAGAATACAAACAACAAGATGAAAATGATTAATACAGATTCTATATGAAATAACAAAAATAATTAGGTATAATCTAAAATACATAATTTGACTACCAAGCCATTCTACCAAGCCAGACTACCAAGCAAGTTTTATTTTTGTTGTATTTTCCGTTAAAGTGAGTTTATGATGAGGGTATGTATATGTTTCATTTTTGTTTCTGGTCCCTTTATCATAACTCTTTAAGTACTCTTTAAACAGGTATCTATATTTAACTAGGAAAAGTATATTTTCATATATAAATGTTCCTGTTGTTGTAAGTATTTTAGCTCTACGAAACTTTCCCCTACATGAATCTTTAAAACTTAATTTAGTTAATATGCGTAGGGCTTGCTTCTGTAGTTTAAATATTTTTTGCCAATGTGTTCTATTTCCCCAAAAGATAATACGCATATGGCTGTGAAAAATAGCAAAATATACCATCTTAAGAGCCTCTGTATCTAAATAACCTTTGAGTATCCTCAGGGCATATAATGCTCGGCTCAGTTTAGACGATAATTTTGTTATATGAGGTGTCCAGTCAAGAGTCCCATCAATATAAATTCCAAACATCTGTATCTCTGATTGAATTGGTATATTTTCGTTGCCCATAATAATGTTTTCAGGGTAATTGATTGTGCTGCGTTTTGTTTTGAAACAGATAACGTTTGTTTTATTTTTATTAATTATAAGTTTATTCCTTATGAAACAAGACTGTAGGGAATTAATGATTAGGTCAGTGTTAGGTGTAATGTCTCCAATGGTTTTATTTATCGATAGTATACTTGTCTCGTCGGCATAATTTATCATGATATGGTCTTTGTTAATTATGTTATTGGGGAGGTCGTTGATGTATATTATGAAAAGTAGCGGACCAAGTATGGTACCTTGCGGAATTTCCATGTTGGTAATTGTATATTTTGAGATGACTGTTTCTTGGTGGCCTTCTACTTTTGTTGACTGTTTTCTATTTACGAGGAAGGATTTAATCCAGTCAGCTGCAACTCCTCGAATGCCATATTTGCACAACTTTGAATATAAGATGTTATGATCGGCTAAGTCATATGCTTTTGTTAGGTCTAAAAGTATTCCGCACGGGATATTGTGCAACTTCAGATTTTTTATTATGTGACCTACGAAATCGAAACAGGCGGTACTTACATTCCTTCTTTTTATGAACCCGTGTTGCTGCGCACTTAATTTTTTATATTTTATGAGAAAATCCATTAGACTGCTTGCTATTGTTTTCTCTAAAACTTTCGAGAACGTTGGAAGGATGCTTATGGGTCTGTAATTTTCTAAACCTTCTTTGTTTCCCTTTTTATACACTGGCGTTATTAATGACACTTTTAAACTTGCTGGAAAAATTCCAAATTGAATTGAACTGTTTATAATGAATTCCAACGGTGTAAGTATATTCAAGCATGCGTTTTTAATCACTTTAATTTGAATTTCATCTTGGCCCGCACTTTTTTTGTTTTTTAAATTCATTATAGTGGAGAAAAGTTCTTCTTTTGTCGTTGGTTGTAAGAAAATTGATTCCTAGCTCTCTTGCAGGTCATCTTCATAGCTAACTAATGGTAACTTATTTTGTAACGTTTCTGCTCTCTCTGCGAAATAGTTGTTGATATTTGTAGCGACGTCCAATGGGTCTATGTTATCTTTAACTGTGTAGTTTTGTTTTGTCTTTTTTAAGTTTGTTATTTCTGAAATTATTTCCCAAGTTGTTTTTTGGGGGTTACCTGTTTCTTTTAATTTCATTTAAAATTTTAGACTCTTTTCTTTTCCTATCATCGCCTGATATTTCCTACGTAAATTGTTGTATTTTGTTTTAGTATTATGGCAATACTTTGAGATAATCCTGTCGGTCTAGGTTTGTCTCTATAGCATTGTCTGTCTAGTCTTGTCTTGTCTGTCTAGTCTTGTCTGTCTAGTCGTGTCTGTCTAGTCGTGTCTGTCTAGTCTTGTCTGTTTAGTCGTGTCTGTCTAGTCGTGCCTGTCTAGTCTTGTCTGTCTAGCTTTGTCTGTCTAGCCTTGTCTGTCTAGCCTTGTCTGTCTAGCCTTGACTGTCTAGTCTTGTCTGTCTAGTCTTGTCTGTCCAGTCTTGCCTGTCCAGTCTTGCCTGTCCAGTCTTGTCTGTCCAGTCTTGTCTGTCCAGTCTTGTCTGTCCAGTCTTGTCTGTCCAGTCTTGTCTGTCCAGTCTTGTCTGCCCAGTCTTGTCTGCCCAGTCTTGTCTGTCCAGTCTTGTCTGTCCAGTCTTGTCGGTCCAGTCTTGTCTGTCCAGCCTTGTCTGTCCAGTCTTGTCTGTCCAGTCTTGTCTGTCCAGTCTTGCCTGTCCAGTCTTGTCTGTCCAGTCTTGTCTGTCCTGTCTTGTCTGTCCAGTCTTGTCTGTCCAGTCTTGTCTGTCCAGTCTTGTCTGTCCAGTCTTGTCTGTCCAGTCTTGTCTGTCCAGTCTTGTCTGTCCAGTCTTGTCGGTCCAGTCTTGTCTGTCCAGTCTTGTCTGCCCAGTCTTGTCTGTCCAGTCCTGTCTGTCCAGTCTTGTCTGTCCAGTCTTGTCTGTCCAGTCTTGTCTGTCCAGTCTTGTCTGTCCAGTCTTGTCTGTCCAGTCTTGTCTGTCCAGTCTTGTCTGTCCAGTCTTGTCTGTCCAGTCTTGTCTGTCCAGTCTTGTCTGTCCAGTCTTGTCTGTCCAGTCTTGTCTGTCCAGTCTTGTCTGGCCAGTCTTTTTTAAATAGTCTTGTCTGTCCAGTCTTGTCTGTCCAGTCTTGCCTGTCCAGTCTTGTCTGTCCAGTCTTTTCTGTCCAGTCTTTTCTGTCCAGTCTTGTCTGACTAGTCTTGTCTGTCCAGTCTTGTCTGTCCAGTCTTGTCTGTCCAGTCTTATCTGTGCAGTCTTGTCTGTCCAGTCTTGTCTGTCCAGTTCTGTCTGTCCAGTCTTGTCTGTCCAGTCTTGTCTGTCCAGTCTTGTCTGTCCAGTCTTGTCTGTCCAGTCTTGTCTGTCCAGTCTTGTCTGTCCAGTCTTTTCTGTCCAGTATTTTCTGTCCAGTCTTGTCTGACCAGTCTTGTCTGTCCAGTCTTGTCTGTCCAGTCTTGTTTGTCCAGTCTTGTCTGGCCAGTCTTGTCTGTCAAGTCTTGTCTGTCCAGTCTTGTCGGTCCAGTCTTGTCTGTCCAGTCTTGTCTGTCCAGTTTTGTCTGTCCAGTCTTGTCTGTCCAGTCTTGTCTGTCTAGTCTTGTCTGTCCAGTCTTGCCTGTCCAGTCTTGTCAGGGAGGATACTCCCGAAGGACCGGCTGTAACTGTGACAAATGGTTGGAGAGTAGATAAGAATCTACTTGAGAGACTGGGGGGATGTAATGAAAGCGCTGGTCGGTGAAAACACTGGCCCTGAAAACGGACTACGGAGCATGTGTGAAATATAATCGTGGCTTGCGACTCGGTATTCAATAAGAAACGGAGGGGTGTCGGCGGAAGGCAGGACACCAGTTTACTGGTGGAACGCGCAGGTAGCTGAAAAGCGTAAAACCTGTCTGCGTGAAAGAATATGCCTGGTGAGAAATAACAGGAGAGCAGACGACGAGGCACGAATGGAGTACAGAAGGAGGTATAACGAGGCGCGCAGTGAACTTCGTAGAGCCATCGTGAAATCTAAGCAAGAAGCTTGGAGAGAGCTATGAGAAGAGGTAAATAACAACATATGGGGTGATGGATACAAGATTGTTACCAGGAAAATTACTCAAAGGACAAACACTCTCCGGGGGGAAAGTCTAATGGCGGAAGTCAGGAAGCTGTTTCCAACACATGAGCGAGAGTTCTGGGCGGAACCCGTGGGATGGAGACCGGTGCTTCTTTTCTCCTCGAGCGAAATGCGGAAGGCAGTCGATCGAATGAGGATGGGTAAAGCACCGGGTCCTGATGGTGTTCCTCCCGAAGCGTGCAAGGTGTTTGGACATGTGTGTGAGAATCTATGTTTGAGACTGATGAATGAGGAATTGGCCAATGGAAATTTCCCGAAGGAGTGGAAGAAAGGGAGACTGCTTTTGATAGAGAAAGAGCGAAAGGAAGGAGAAGAAGCCAAATAAAGGCCAACATGCCTTTTAAATGGGATAGCGAAGCTGTATGAGAGCATGATTGGAGCGAGATTAAACGATGATCTTGAGAGAGTAGGGGGTCTCTCAGCGGACCAATACGGGTTTAGGAGCGGCCGAACCACGGCGGACGCAATGATGCGCGTGATAGAGAGAGCAAGGGAAGCAAATTCGGGTTCACGGCGTGCCCCTATGTATTGTGTGCTGATCACCCTGAATGTGAAAAATGCCTTCAATTCGGTCCCATGGGTCGGAATCATGGAGGCTTTGGAACTGAAGGGGATAGCTCCCTACCTCCGAAAGTTGGTGGGCTGCTACTTGAACGAAAGGGAAATGGTGACTGTGGAGGGAAAGACTTTCCAAATGAGTGCGGGTGTTCCACAGGGATCGGTCCTTGGACCGATACTGTGGAACATTTTTTATGACGAGGTATTGAGAATAAGGCGGCCAGACGGGGTTACACTCATCGGGTACGCAGATGATATAGCGGTTGTCGCTGTAGCAAGAACTGAAGAAGGATTGAAAGCGATAACGAACGAGGCAATAGGTGGGATTGCCCGGTGGATGGAGGAAAAGGGGCTTGCCCTGGCACCTCACAAAACCGAAGCGGTCCTGCTAAATGGGAGAAGAAAGCTGCGGGAACTGACCGTGCGAATGGGGACAGTTGACGTGCCGACTCGGGAGTCTGTGAGATACCTTGGGGTGGAGCTCCAGTGAAACCTTAGGGTGGCAGAGCAGGTGAACCGAGTGGTGAGCAGGGCAACAGTATGTGCGAGAGCTCATGGACGGCTGATGCCCAACGCAGGTGGGCCGTTGGCTTCGAACAGAAAGGTTATGGATGCGGTCGTGCACTCCATTCTTCTCTATGGGGTGCAGGCTTGGATAAATGCTTACAGGATTAAATGTTTTAAGGAGAGATTGATGAGGGTGCAAAGACGTATGCTACTACGTGTGTGCAGCGCATACAGGACTGTTTCCGGGGACGCCGTGGCGGTCGTTGCTGGAATCATACCGCTGGACCTTCTGGCGAATGAAAGAGTGAAAGTCTGGAAAGGAAACGACCCCAGTAACGAAAGGGCAAATACTTTGCCGGTATGGCAGGAGAGATGGGTGGCGTCGGAAAAAGGAGCCTAGACCAGGCAACTTATTCCGATCATCGAGGAATGGGTCTACCGTGGGCACGGGGAAGTAAACTATTACCTAACCCAGGCCCATACGGGGCATGGATCCTTTGGATCTTACCTGGAGCGAATTGGAAAACTGGACGAGGCGCACTGCAAGTACTGCGGTGCAAATGAGGAAACAGTGGAGCATACGATCTTTGAGTGTGTGAGATGGGTGCAAGTGAGGAGCGAGGCAGAACGCAAGGTGGGAGAGGAGGTAAGTAAGGTGAGTTTGGTTAGAATTATGGTCCGTAGTGAGTATGAATGGGGCGTGCTGAATGGTATGATAGGATCTATAATGAGGAGAAAGGAGAAGGATGAAAATTACGAACGCGAGGCGGGTCGAAGGGTTGCTACGCTCGAGCCGTGCGTGCCGACGCCGGGCCCCCCTTAGTGCAAAGGGGGTGCAAAAATTATTGTAAACCTTGATGTGAGGGGGGGGGGGGGGGGGGCACAGCGTACGAACGGCGCGCCCAGAAAAACGAGTGAATGGGGAAAATCGTTTTCTTTTTACATTTTTTTAGAAATGAAAGGCGGAGGTACGTGATGAAGTTATGCCAACTTTGGATTCAGTCACGTTTTCCTCTGGTTCTGGCTGGGGGGCTTGAATAGTGGGGGTTTTTTTAGTGGGTCGCACCCTCTGGGCAGCCCCACACTACCACTCGGCACGGGTCAAGTGGTGTCTGTTTGCAGATTTGTCTTGTCTGTCTAGTTTTGTCTGTCTAGTCTTGTCTGTCTAGTCTTGTATGTCTAGTCTTGTCTGTCTAGTCTTGCCTGTCTAGTCTTGCCTGCCTAGTCTTGTCTGTCTAGCCTTGTCTGTCTAGCCTTGCTGTCTAGCCTTGTCTGTCTAGCCTTGTCTGTCTAGCCTTGTCTGTCTAGGAATGTCTGCCTAATCTTGTCTGTCTAG
Source organism: Phosphuga atrata (assembly GCA_944588485.1). NCBI lineage: Eukaryota > Metazoa > Arthropoda > Insecta > Coleoptera > Silphidae > Phosphuga > Phosphuga atrata. The sequence goes on along the minus strand of OX155907.1, from coordinate 120,650 downwards.
TCTTGTCTGTCTAGCCTTGTCTGTCTAGCCTTGTCTGTCTAGTCTTGTCTGTCTAGTCTTGTCTGTCTAGTCTTGTCTGTCTAGTCTTGTCTGTCTAGTCTTGTCTGTCTAGTCTTGCCTGTCTAGTCTTGCCTGTCTAGTCTTGCCTGTCTAGTCTTGTCTGTCTAGTCTTGTCTGTCTAGTCTTGTCTGTCTAGTCTTGTCTGTCTAGTCTTGTCTGTCTAGTCTTGTCTGTCTAGTCTTGTCTGTCTAGTCTTGTCTGTCTAGTCTTGTCTGTCTAGTCTTGTCTGTCTAGTCTTGTCTGTCTAGTCTTGTCTGTCTAGTCTTGTCTGTCTAGTCTTGTCTGTCTAGTCTTGTCTGTCTAGTCTTGTCTGTCTAGTCTTGTCTGTCTAGTCTTGTCTGTCTAGTCTTGTCTGTCTAGTCTTGTCTGTCTAGTCTTGTCTGTCTAGTCTTGTCTGTCTAGTCTTGTCTGTCTAGTCTTGTCTGTCTAGTCTTGTCTGTCTAGTCTTGTCTGTCTAGTCTTGTCTGTCTAGTCTTGTCTGTCTAGTCTTGTCTGTCTAGTCTTGTCTGTCTAGTCTTGTCTGTCTAGTCTTGTCTGTCTAGTCTTGTCTGTCTAGTCTTGTCTGTCTAGTCTTGTCTGTCTAGTCTTGTCTGTCTAGTCTTGTCTGTCTAGTCTTGTCTGTCTAGTCTTGTCTGTCTAGTCTTGTCTGTCTAGTCTTGTCTGTCTAGTCTTGTCTGTCTAGTCTTGTCTGTCTAGTCTTGTCTGTCTAGTCTTGTCTGTCTAGTCTTGTCTGTCTAGTCTTGTCTGTCTAGTCTTGTCTGTCTAGTCTTGTCTGTCTAGTCTTGTCTGTCTAGTCTTGTCTGTCTAGTCTTGTCTGTCTAGTCTTGTCTGTCTAGTCTTGTCTGTCTAGTCTTGTCTGTCTAGTCTTGTCTGTCTAGTCTTGTCTGTCTAGTCTTGTCTGTCTAGTCTTGTCTGTCTAGTCTTGTCTGTCTAGTCTTGTCTGTCTAGTCTTGTCTGTCTAGTCTTGTCTGTCTAGTCTTGTCTGTCTAGTCTTGTCTGTCTACTCTTGTCTGTCTACTCTTGTCTGTCTACTCTTGTCTGTCTACTCTTGTCTGTCTAGTCTTGTCTGTCTAGTCTTGTCTGTCTAGTCTTGTCAGTCTAGTCTTGTCAGTCTAGTCTTGTCAGTCTAGTCTTGTCAGTCTAGTCTTGTCAGTCTAGTCTTGTCAGTCTAGTCTTGTCAGTCTAGTCTTGTCAGTCTAGTCTTGTCAGTCTAGTCTTGTCAGTCTAGTCTTGTCTGTCTAGTCTTGTCTGTCTAGTCTTGTCTGTCTAGTCTTGTCTGTCTAGTCTTGTCTGTCTAGTCTTGTCTGTCTAGTCTTGTCTGTCTAGTCTTGTCTGTCTAGTCTTGTCTGTCTAGTCTTGTCTGTCTAGTCTTGTCAGTCTAGTCTTGTCAGTCTAGTCTTGTCAGTCTAGTCTTGTCAGTCTAGTCTTGTCAGTCTAGTCTTGTCAGTCTAGTCTTGTCAGTCTAGTCTTGTCAGTCTAGTCTTGTCAGTCTAGTCTTGTCAGTCTAGTCTTGTCAGTCTAGTCTTGTCAGTCTAGTCTTGTCAGTCTAGTCTTGTCAGTCTAGTCTTGTCAGTCTAGTCTTGTCCGTCTAGTCTTGCCCGTCTAGTCTTGCCCGTCTAGTCTTGCCCGTCTAGTCTTGTCCGTCTAGTCTTGTCTGTCTAGTCTTGTCTGTCTAGTCTGTCTAGTCTGTCTAGTCTGTCTAGTCTGTCTAGTCTGTCTAGTCTGTCTAGTCTTGTCTGTCTAGTCCTGTCTAGTCTTGTCCGTCTAGTCTTGTCCGTCTAGTCTTGTCCGTCTAGTCTTGTCCGTCTAGTCTTGTCCGTCTAGTCTTGTCCGTCTAGTCTTGTCCGTCTAGTCTTGTCCGTCTAGTCTTGTCCGTCTAGTCTTGTCCGTCTAGTCTTGTCCGTCTAGTCTTGTCCGTCTAGTCTTGTCCGTCTAGTCTTGTCCGTCTAGTCTTGTCCGTCTAGTCTTGTCCGTCTAGTCTTGTCCGTCTAGTCTTGTCCGTCTAGTCTTGTCCGTCTAGTCTTGTCCGTCTAGTCTTGTCCGTCTAGTCTTGTCCGTCTAGTCTTGTCCGTCTAGTCTTGTCCGTCTAGTCTTGTCCGTCTAGTCTTGTCCGTCTAGTCTTGTCCGTCTAGTCTTGTCCGTCTAGTCTTGTCCGTCTAGTCTTGTCCGTCTAGTCTTGTCCGTCTAGTCTTGTCCGTCTAGTCTTGTCCGTCTAGTCTTGTCCGTCTAGTCTTGTCCGTCTAGTCTTGTCCGTCTAGTCTTGTCCGTCTAGTCTTGTCCGTCTAGTCTTGTCCGTCTAGTCTTGTCCGTCTAGTCTTGTCCGTCTAGTCTTGTCCGTCTAGTCTTGTCCGTCTAGTCTTGTCCGTCTAGTCTTGTCCGTCTAGTCTTGTCCGTCTAGTCTTGTCCGTCTAGTCTTGTCCGTCTAGTCTTGTCCGTCTAGTCTTGTCCGTCTAGTCTTGTCCGTCTAGTCTTGTCCGTCTAGTCTTGTCCGTCTAGTCTTGTCCGTCTAGTCTTGTCCGTCTAGTCTTGTCCGTCTAGTCTTGTCCGTCTAGTCTTGTCCGTCTAGTCTTGTCCGTCTAGTCTTGTCCGTCTAGTCTTGTCCGTCTAGTCTTGTCCGTCTAGTCTTGTCCGTCTAGTCTTGTCCGTCTAGTCTTGTCCGTCTAGTCTTGTCCGTCTAGTCTTGTCCGTCTAGTCTTGTCCGTCTAGTCTTGTCCGTCTAGTCTTGTCCGTCTAGTCTTGTCCGTCTAGTCTTGTCCGTCTAGTCTTGTCCGTCTAGTCTTGTCCGTCTAGTCTTGTCCGTCTAGTCTTGTCCGTCTAGTCTTGTCCGTCTAGTCTTGTCCGACTAGTCTTGTCCGTCTAGTCTTGTCCGTCTAGTCTTGTCCGTCTAGTCTTGTCCGTCTAGTCTTGTCCGTCTAGTCTTGTCCGTCTAGTCTTGTCCGTCTAGTCTTGTCCGGCTAGTCTTGTGCGTCTAGTCTTGTCCGTCTAGTCTTGTCCGTCTAGTCTTGTCCGTCTAGTCTTGTCCGTCTAGTCTTGTCCGTCTAGTCTTGTCCGTCTAGTCTTGTCCGTCTAGTCTTGTCCGTCTAGTCTTGTCTGCCTAGTCTTGTCTGTCTAGTCTTGTCTGTCTAGTCTTGTCTGTCTAGTCTTGTCTGTCTAGTCTTGTCTGTCTAGTCTTGTCTGTCTAGTCTTGTCTGTCTAGTCTTGTCTGTCTAGTCTTGTCTGTCTAGTCTTGTCTGTCTAGTCTTGTCTGTCTAGTCTAGTCTGTCTAGTCTTGTCTGTCTAGTCTTGTCTGTCTAGTCTTGTCTGTCTAGTCTTGTCTGTCTAGTCTTGTCTGTCTAGTCTTGTCTGTCTAGTCTTGTCTGTCTAGTCTTGTCTGTCTAGTCTTGTCTGTCTAGTCTTGTCTGTCTAGCCTTGTCTGTCTAGTCTTGTCTGTCTAGTCTTGTCTGTCTAGTCTTGTCTGTCTAGTCTTGTCTGTCTAGTCTTGTCTGTCTAGTCTTGTCTGTCTAGTCTTGTCTGTCTAGTCTTGTCTGTCTAGTCTTGTCTGTCTAGTCTTGTCTGTCTAGTCTTGTCTGTCTAGTCTTGTCTGTCTAGTCTTGTCTGTCTAGTCTTGTCTGTCTAGTCTTGTCTGTCTAGTCTTGTCTGTCTAGTCTTGTCTGTCTAGTCTTGTCTGTCTAGTCTTGTCTGTCTAGTCTTGTCTGTCTAGTCTTGTCTGTCTAGTCTTGTCTGTCTAGTCTTGTCTGTCTAGTCTTGTCTGTCTAGTCTTGTCTGTCTAGTCTTGTCTGTCTAGTCTTGTCTGTCTAGTCTTGTCTGTCTAGTCTTGTCTGTCTAGTCTTGTCTGTCTAGTCTTGTCTGTCTAGTCTTGTCTGTCTAGTCTTGTCTGTCTAGTCTTGTCTGTCTAGTCTTGTCTGTCTAGTCTTGTCTGTCTAGTCTTGTCTGTCTAGTCTTGTCTGTCTAGTCTTGTCTGTCTAGTCTTGTCTGTCTAGTCTTGTCTGTCTAGTCTTGTCTGCCTAGTCTTGTCTGCCTAGTCTTGTCTGTCTAGTCTTGTCCGTCTAGTCTTGTCCGACTAGTCTTGTCCGTCTAGTCTTGTCCGTCTAGTCTTGTCCGTCTAGTCTTGTCCGTCTAGTCTTGTCCGTCTAGTCTTGTCCGTCTAGTCTTGTCCGGCTAGTCTTGTCCGTCTAGTCTTGTCCGTCTAGTCTTGTCCGTCTAGTCTTGTCCGTCTAGTCTTGTCCGTCTAGTCTTGTCCGTCTAGTCTTGTCCGTCTAGTCTTGTCCGTCTAGTCTTGTCCGTCTAGTCTTGTCTGTCTAGTCTTGTCTGCCTAGTCTTGTCTGCCTAGTCTTGTCTGCCTAGTCTTGTCTGTCTAGTCTTGTCTGTCTAGTCTTGTCTGTCTAGTCTTGTCTGTCTAGTCTTGTCTGTCTAGTCTTGTCTGTCTAGTCTTGTCTGTCTAGTCTTGTCTGTCTAGTCTTGTCTGTCTAGTCTTGTCTGTCTAGTCTTGTCTGTCTAGTCTAGTCTGTCTAGTCTTGTCTGTCTAGTCTTGTCTGTCTAGTCTTGTCTGTCTAGTCTTGTCTGTCTAGTCTTGTCTGTCTAGTCTTGTCTGTCTAGTCTTGTCTGTCTAGTCTTGTCTGTCTAGTCTTGTCTGTCTAGTCTTGTCTGTCTAGCCTTGTCTGTCTAGTCTTGTCTGTCTAGTCTTGTCTGTCTAGTCTTGTCTGTCTAGTCTTGTCTGTCTAGTCTTGTCTGTCTAGTCTTGTCTGTCTAGTCTTGTCTGTCTAGTCTTGTCTGTCTAGTCTTGTCTGTCTAGTCTTGTCTTTCTAGTCTTGTCTGTCTAGTCTTGTCTGTCTAGTCTTGTCTGTCTAGTCTTGTCTGTCTAGTCTTGTCTGTCTAGTCTTGTCTGTCTAGTCTTGTCTGTCTAGTCTTGTCTGTCTAGTCTTGTCTGTCTAGTCTTGTCTGTCTAGTCTTGTCTGTCTAGTCTTGTCTGTCTAGTCTTGTCTGTCTAGTCTTGTCTGTCTAGTCTTGTCTGTCTAGTCTTGTCTGTCTAGTCTTGTCTGTCTAGTCTTGTCTGTCTAGTCTTGTCTGTCTAGTCTTGTCTGTCTAGTCTTGTCTGTCTAGTCTTGTCTGTCTAGTCTTGTCTGTCTAGTCTTGTCTGTCTAGTCTTGTCTGTCTAGTCTTGTCTGTCTAGTCTTGTCTGTCTAGTCTTGTCTGTCTAGTCTTGTCTGTCTAGTCTTGTCTGCCTAGTCTTGTCTGTCTAGTCTTGTCTGTCTAGTCTTGTCTGTCTAGTCTTGTCTGTCTAGTCTTGTCTGTCTAGTCTTGTCTGTCTAGTCTTGTCTGTCTAGTCTTGTCTGTCTAGTCTTGTCTGTCTAGTCTTGTCTGTCTAGTCTTGTCTGTCTAGTCTTGTCTGTCTAGTCTTGTCTGTCTAGTCTTGTCTGTCTAGTCTTGTCTGTCTAGTCTTGTCTGTCTAGTCTTGTCTGTCTAGTCTTGTCTGTCTAGTCTTGTCTGTCTAGTCTTGTCTGTCTAGTCTTGTCTGTCTAGTCTTGTCTGTCTAGTCTTGTCTGTCTAGTCTTGTCTGTCTAGTCTTGTCTGTCTAGTCTTGTCTGTCTAGTCTTGTCTGTCTAGTCTTGTCTGCCTAGTCTTGTCTGCCTAGTCTTGTCTGTCTAGTCTTGTCCGTCTAGTCTTGTCCGACTAGTCTTGTCCGTCTAGTCTTGTCCGTCTAGTCTTGTCCGTCTAGTCTTGTCCGTCTAGTCTTGTCCGTCTAGTCTTGTCCGTCTAGTCTTGTCCGGCTAGTCTTGTCCGTCTAGTCTTGTCCGTCTAGTCTTGTCCGTCTAGTCTTGTCCGTCTAGTCTTGTCCGTCTAGTCTTGTCCGTCTAGTCTTGTCCGTCTAGTCTTGTCCGTCTAGTCTTGTCCGTCTAGTCTTGTCTGTCTAGTCTTGTCTGCCTAGTCTTGTCTGCCTAGTCTTGTCTGCCTAGTCTTGTCTGTCTAGTCTTGTCTGTCTAGTCTTGTCTGTCTAGTCTTGTCTGTCTAGTCTTGTCTGTCTAGTCTTGTCTGTCTAGTCTTGTCTGTCTAGTCTTGTCTGTCTAGTCTTGTCTGTCTAGTCTTGTCTGTCTAGTCTTGTCTGTCTAGTCTTGTCTGTCTAGTCTTGTCTGTCTAGTCTTGTCTGTCTAGTCTTGTCTGTCTAGTCTTGTCTGTCTAGTCTTGTCTGTCTAGTCTTGTCTGTCTAGTCTTGTCTGTCTAGTCTTGTCTGTCTAGTCTTGTCTGTCTAGTCTTGTCTGTCTAGCCTTGTCTGTCTAGTCTTGTCTGTCTAGTCTTGTCTGTCTAGTCTTGTCTGTCTAGTCTTGTCTGTCTAGTCTTGTCTGTCTAGTCTTGTCTGTCTAGTCTTGTCTGTCTAGTCTTGTCTGTCTAGTCTTGTCTGTCTAGTCTTGTCTGTCTAGTCTTGTCTGTCTAGTCTTGTCTGTCTAGTCTTGTCTGTCTAGTCTTGTCTGTCTAGTCTTGTCTGTCTAGTCTTGTCTGTCTAGTCTTGTCTGTCTAGTCTTGTCTGTCTAGTCTTGTCTGTCTAGTCTTGTCTGTCTAGTCTTGTCTGTCTAGTCTTGTCTGTCTAGTCTTGTCTGTCTAGTCTTGTCTGTCTAGTCTTGTCTGTCTAGTCTTGTCTGTCTAGTCTTGTCTGTCTAGTCTTGTCTGTCTAGTCTTGTCTGTCTAGTCTTGTCTGTCTAGTCTTGTCTGTCTAGTCTTGTCTGTCTAGTCTTGTCTGTCTAGTCTTGTCTGTCTAGTCTTGTCTGTCTAGTCTTGTCTGTCTAGTCTTGTCTGTCTAGTCTTGTCTGTCTAGTCTTGTCTGTCTAGTCTTGTCTGCCTAGTCTTGTCTGCCTAGTCTTGTCTGTCTAGTCTTGTCTGTCTAGTCTTGTCTGTCTAGTCTTGTCTGTCTAGTCTTGTCTGTCTAGTCTTGTCTGTCTAGTCTTGTCTGTCTAGTCTTGTCTGTCTAGTCTTGTCTGTCTAGTCTTGTCTGTCTAGTCTTGTCTGTCTAGTCTTGTCTGTCTAGTCTTGTCTGTCTAGTCTTGTCTGTCTAGTCTTGTCTGTCTAGTCTTGTCTGTCTAGTCTTGTCTGTCTAGTCTTGTCTGTCTAGTCTGTCTGTCTAGTCTTGTCTGTCTAGTCTTGTCTGTCTAGTCTTGTCTGTCTAGTCTTGTCTGTCTAGTCTTGTCTGTCTAGTCTTGTCTGTCTAGTCTTGTCTGTCTAGTCTTGTCTGTCTAGTCTTGTCTGTCTAGTCTTGGTCTGTCTAGTCTTGTCTGTCTAGTCTTGTCTGTCTAGTCTTGTCTGTCTAGTCTTGTCTGTCTAGTCTTGTCTGTCTAGTCTTGTCCTGTCTAGTCTTGTCTGTCTAGTCTTGTCTGTCTAGTCTTGTCTGTCTAGTCTTGTCTGTCTAGTCTTGTCTGTCTAGTCTTGTCTGTCTAGTCTTGTCTGTCTAGTCTTGTCTGTCTAGTCTTGTCGGTCTAGTCTTGTCGGTCTAGTCTTGTCGGTCTAGTCTTGTCTGACTAGTTTTGTCTGTCTAGTTTTGTCTGTCTAGTTTTGTCTGTCTAGTCTTGTCTGTCTAGTCTTGTCTGTCTAGTCTTGTCTAGTCTTGTCTGTCTAGTCTTGTCTGTCTAGTCTTGTCTGTCTAGTCTTGTCTGTCTAGTCTTGTCTGTCTAGTCTTGTCTGTCTAGTCTTGTCTGTCTAGTCTTGTCTGTCTAGTCTTGTCTGTCTAGTCTTGTCTGTCTAGTCTTGTCTGTCTAGTCTTGTCTGTATAGTCTTGTCTGTCTAGTCTTGTCTGTCTAGTCTTGTCTGTCTAGTCTTGTCTGTCTAGTCTTGTCTGTCTAGTCTTGTCTGTCTAGTCTTGTCTGTCTAGTCTTGTCTGTCTAGTCTTGTCTGTCTAGTCTTGTCTGTCTTGTCTTGTCTGTCTAGTCTTGTCTGTCTAGTCTTGTCTGTCTAGTCTTGTCTGTCTAGTCTTGTCTGTCTAGTCTTGTCTGTCTAGTCTTGTCTGTCTAGTCTTGTCTGTCTAGTCTTGTCTGTCTAGTCTTGTCTGTCTAGTCTTGTCTGTCTAGTCTTGTCTGTCTAGTCTTGTCTGTCTAGGTCTTGTCTGTCTAGTATTGTCTGTCTAGTCTTGTCTGTCTAGTCTTGTCTGTCTAGTCTTGTCTGACTAGTCTTGTCTGTCTAGTCTTGTCTGTCTAGTCTTGTCTGTCTAGTCTTGTCTGTCTAGTCTTGTCTGTCTAGTCTTGTCTGTCTAGTCTTGTCTGTCTAGTCTTGTCTGTCTAGTCTTGTCTGTCTAGTCTTGTCTGTCTAGTCTTGTCTGTCTAGTCTTGTCTGTCTAGTCTTGTCTGTCTAGTCTTGTCTGTCTAGTCTTGTCTGTCTAGTCTTGTCTGTCTAGTCTTGTCTGTCTAGTCTTGTCTGTCTAGTCTTGTCTGTCTAGTCTTGTCTGTCTAGTCTTGTCTGTCTAGTCTTGTCTGTCTAGTCTTGTCTGTCTAGTCTTGTCTGTCTAGTCTTGTCTGTCTAGTCTTGTCTGTCTAGTCTTGTCTGTGTAGTCTTGTCTGTCTAGTCTTGTCTGTCTAGTCTTGTCTGTCTGGTCTTGTCTGTCTGGTCTTGTCTGTCTGGTCTTGTCTGTCTAGTCTTGTCTGTCTAGTCTTGTCTGTCTAGTCTTGTCTGTCTAGTCTTGTCTGTCTAGTCTTGTCTGTCTAGTCTTGTCTGTCTAGTCTTGTCTGTCTAGTCTTGTCTGTCTAGTCTTGTCTGTCTAGTCTTGTCTGTCTAGTCTTGTCTGTCTAGTCTTGTCTGTCTAGTCTTGTCTGTTCTAGTCTTGTCTGTCTAGTCTTGTCTGTCTATGTCTTGTCTGTCTAGTCTTGTCTGTCTAGTCTTGTCTGTCTAGTCTTGTCTGTCTAGTCTTGTCTGTCTAGTCTTGTCTGTCTAGTCTTGGTCTGTCTAGTCTTGTCTGTCTAGTCTTGTCTGTCTAGTCTTGTCTGTCTAGTCTTGTCTGTCTAGTCTTGTCTGTCTAGTCTTGTCTGTCTAGTCTTGTCTGTCTAGTCTTGTCTGTCTAGTCTTGTCTGTCTAGTCTTGTCTGTCTAGTCTTGTCTGTCTAGTCTTGTCTGTCTAGTCTTGTCTGTCTAGTCTTGTCTGTCTAGTCTTGTCTGTCTAGTCTTGTCCTGTCTAGTCTTGTCTGTCTAGTCTTGTCTGTCTAGTCTTTGTCTGTCTAGTCTTGTCTGTCTAGTCTTGTCTGTCTAGTCTTGTCTGTCTAGTCTTGTCTGTCTAGTCTTGTCTGTCTAGTCTTGTCTGTCTAGTCTTGTCTGTCTAGTCTTGTCTGTCTAGTCTTGTCTGTCTAGTCTTGTCTGTCTAGTCTTGTCTGTCTAGTCTTGTCTGTCTAGTCTTGTCTGTCTAGTCCTTGTCTGTCTAGTCTTGTCTGTCTAGTCTTGTCTGTCTAGTCTTGTCTGTCTAGTCCTTGTCTGGTCTAGTCTTGTCTGTCTAGTCTTGTCTGTCTAGTCTTGTCTGTCTAGTCTTGTCTGTCCTAGTCTTGTCTGTCTAGTCTTGTCTGTCTAGTCTTGTCTGTCTAGTCTTGTCTGTCTAGTCTTGTCTGTCTAGTCTTGTCTGTCTAGTCTTGTCTGTCTAGTCTTGTCTGTCTAGTCTTGTCAGACTAGACAGACAAGAGTCTTGTCTGTCTAGTCTTGTCTGTCTAGTCTTGTCTGTCTAGTCTTGTCTGTCTAGTCTTTTCTGTCTAGTCTTTTCTGTCTAGTCTTTTCTGTCTAGTCTTGTCTGTCTAGTCTTGTCTGTCTAGTCTTGTCTGTCTAGTCTTGTCTGTCTAGTCTTGTCTGTCTAGTCTTGTCTGTCTAGTCTTGTCTGTCTAGTCTTGTCCGTCTAGTCTTGTCTGTCTAGTCTTGTCTGTCTAGTCTTGTCTGTCTAGTCTCGTCTGTCCAGTCTTGTTTGTCCAGTCTTGTTTGTCCAGTCTTGTTTGTCCAGTCTTGTCTGTCTAGTCTTGTCTGTCTAGTCTTGTCTGTCTTGTCTGTCTAGTCTGTCTGTCTAGTCTTGTCTGTCTAGTCTTGTCTGTCTAGTCTTGTCTGTCTAGTCTTGTCTGTCTAGTCTTGTCTGTCTAGTCTTGTCTGTCTAGTCTTGTCTGTCTAGTCTTGTCTGTCTAGTCTTGTCTGTCTAGTCTTGTCTGTCTAGTCTTGTCTGTCTAGTCTGTCTGTAGTCTTGTCTGTCTAGTCTTGTCTGTCTAGTCTTGTCTGTCTAGTCTTGTCTGTCTAGTCTTGTCTGTCTAGTCTTGTCTGTCTAGTCTTGTCTGTCTAGTCTTGTCTGTCTAGTCTTGTCTGTCTAGTCTTGTCTGTCTA